>OX457043.1:45106252-45113752 GCA_949752735.1 Lumbricus terrestris
GTTTATATTTAATGATTGATTGAATGATTGATTGGCTGATTGATTGATTCATTTATTCACAGGAGTGACTCCTAATCAATCAATTGATATTTTCGTTTAATAGGACATGTTAAGAACGGTCACAGTTGTAGCGAATACTTGCAGTGTTCGCTCATCTAGAGTCAAGATACCTAATCTATTTCTATGCCTATACTATATCTTTACTTTTTTTAAAGAAGTGAACAATACCAATTGTTTAAATGTTTATTTATATAAGAGGTGAAGGATGGAGTTTCTGCTGTCCTTGGTCGGGGGAGTTGATAGTCGTGTCCTTAAGGCGGTGAGTTGGAGTTCGGTTTGTGTAGGAAGAGACTACGTAGAACATAGTTATTCATGCACCACCAATGTTATCTTTACAGCAATCGGTGTGCATCGCGCCATCTAGGGAATGTCCCATGAATTTCAGTAACAATGTACATACAATGAGTATTATAATAGCTGAGGATAATACACTATTAGCTCTGGCTCCTGAGTTCTAAGCTTCAAATCAACAAAACCTTTTAGCCGTACGAATAAGACGAGGGAAGATAAATCAGTTGCTGTCTACCAGTCGAGAGTCTACTACCAACATGGCGGCGCCGCCTCACAAAGGACTATTTGTAATAGTAGATGCATGTTTTGGTTGAACGAGATATTACGTCATAACTGCGGCTGTGGTATCTTCTCGTGATACCGAATCTACGAACAACGATGACGACGACTTCTAGTAACGAAGACAACCACTTGCAAGGGAATGTGATGCTATACTGCAATGGCGTGCGCCACCAGACACTATGGCCAGAACGTAAACAGACGTCAGCTTATCACTTAGCTATTTGACTCAGTTCGGACTTCAGAGTCACACTTAAGGACAAAAATAATTGACTTTGGGCTAGTCACATCTAACTCAATGACAACAAATTGGTATATATAAGGGTTACACTTGACTGAAGAACCAAGTCTGTCTTAATAGCCACAACGACTTAAGGGCCAAAACTGATTTAAGAACCAACATTGACTCAAGAACCAAAGTTGACTAAAGATTTAGCAGAGAACCAAAATCGACTCAAGAACCGGAGTTGACTAAAAAAAGTTGAATTAAGAACCAAAGTTGATTACAAAACCAAAGTTCACTTAAGAACCAAAGTTGACTAAAGCACCAAAGTCTATCTAGGAACCAAGGTGACTTAAGAACCAAATTCGACTTAAGAACCAAAGCTAACTTTAAAACAAAAATTCACTTAAGGATCAAAGTTCACTTAAGAACCAAAGTTGACTCAAGAATAAAAGTTAACTTCAAAACCAAAGTTCACTTAAGGGACACAGTTGATTTAAGAACCAAAGCGGACTTAAGAACAACAGCTGACTCAAGGGCAAAAGTTACCTAAGAACCGAAGTTGACTTGTGGTCACAATTGACTTTAGGGCCACAGCTGATTTAAGGGCCACAGTGGATGAGTTTGCGGCGTCTGAGAACGTTCTGTGTACAGCAGTGTCTGGTGGGCATCGGACACTAATTTAACTATATGACACCCAGACACTTGCTGATGCACTGTGTACACTTGCAAGTGTTCCTTAGCAAAGCGGTTAGTGTTCAGCTGGTGGCGGTGTAGGCGATGAATTTCAGTTCGAGGAAGACAAGGGACGTGGAGAGGGCGGCTGTCAAACCGGAAGCGGATCGAGCCAACTTCTTTACCTCCAGCGGATCTGCAAAAATGCAAGCGAAATTATGTAGCTCATGTGCAACCTTTCGCCAAAGCAAATTAGGAGCTTAATTCTGCAAGATAATTATCAGACATGATTAACTTTATTAAGGCACCGAAATAAATTACTTAATTAAGGCGCCCAATTAATTAACACAGTTATGGCCCACTTAGCGTCAAAAGACATGATGAATCTTAAAGGCACAATTAAAGCTCAGTTAAATCAGTTCTATAAAAATTTAATAATAATAATAATAATAACTTCTCTTTAATGAAGCGTTATTGCTCCAAGCCCTTCAATTAATTATCCTTAAATGTCATTATCAGCCGTAAAGAACAATAATTAAATAAAAATAACCTAATTAAACCTCGAATCACATAAACAGTCTTGAATCTTCTAAAAAAACCTAATTGTGGATTTAATAAACCAAATCAAGGAACGTGATAAACCTAGCTAGAGAGCTAAATTTACCTAATTAGGGAACGTGATTAACGTAACTATATAGGCCTACTAAAGGGCCGTATTGAACCTAGTTATGGAACATAATTAACATAATTGCCGGGACTTAGCAAACCCAATCAGTGACTTTATTAATCTAATTAAGAAACTAGTCAACCTAATTAGGGACCGCAGTTATCCTAATTATGGAATGTAATTAACTCGATCAGAGGATTGAATAAACCTTCGAACTGAATGAATTCGTAGAAGGCTTTGAAACCGATGGCGTCGTAGATATCATTGGACTTGAACGTCACACGGAAGAAGCTGCCATCAGACTGGACGACCTTCTGAGGTTCTTCGAGTGATGACCCGCACAGGCGAACCATCTTACGGTCTAGCAGCTGGATGTTGAAGTTAGAGAACTCGACGTAGTCGCTCTGTGTGTCCTCCGAACAGCTGAACGAAGCACCGGAGAATTTTGATTACAACGGCCACATGGTTGATGACGATGATGATTTTTATGGTAATGTTAACTACGATCATGTTGATGATGATAACAATGACGATGATAACACTACGACATTACTATTACGACTGCGACAGGTGCTCTTACAACAACAACGACAACAACAACAACAACTACTACTACAACAACAACAACAACTACTACTACTACTACTACTACTGCCACTACTACTACTATACTACTATACTACTACTGCTACTGCTACTGCTACTGCTACTGCTACTACTACTACTACTATTACTACTACTACTACTACTACTACTACTACTACCACTACTACTATTACTACTACTACTACTACTACTGCTACTGCTACTGCTACTGCTACTTCTACTTCTACTACTACTACTACTACTATTACTTCTTCTTCTTCTACTACTATTACTATTGCTACTATTACTACTGCTACAACTACTACTACCACTGCCACTACTACTACTGATGGCGATGCTACTGCTACTGCTAACACAATCAAAAAGTTCTATTACTGGTGTTGGTGACAGTGATAATGATAATGGAAATGATATTCAATGATAATAATCGATTAACTCGAAACGATACACATAGGGTCTACATACATACATACATACATACATACATACATACATACATACATACATACATACATACATACATACATACATACATACATACATACATACATACATACATACATACATACATACATACATACATACATACATACATACATACATACATACATACATACATACATACATACATACATACATACATACATACATACATACATACATACATACATACATACATACATACATACATACATACATACATACACACACACACACACACATACATACATACATACATACACACACACACACACACACATACATACACACACACATACATACATACATACATACATACATACATACATACATACATACATACATACATACACACACACACATACATACATACATACATACATACATACATACATACATACATACATACATACATACATACATACATACATACATACATACAATACATACATACATACATACATACATACATACATACATACATACATACATACATACATACATACATACATACATACATACATACCTCGGATATAGTCCTTCGACGTCGAAGTAGAGGAATCGGATTCGAATCCTTTCGTCGTCTTTGGCGTAGAACAGATAATGACATTCGGTGCTGGACGGGTAGAGACCGGGGAAGTTGGGCGACGTGAAGTTCGCACTCGATCTGGCAATGCTCTCGTAATGGAAGATGCACTCTGGATGCACCAACAAAAACGCACCCATTAACGGTTTTTTATTCGGAGTGCTCGCCTGCAATGTGGACAGCGACGGTTCGTGCCTCGTCCAACCTTCTACGCATCCCCTTACACTACGCCACTTGTGGCATTCTACCAGTGCCAGTCCCAAGCCTGGATAAAGGAGGAAGGCGACACTAATCATCATAGATATGGCAGCATTGGCGGAGTTTATCAGGGGCTAGGAGACTAAGCCCCCCCCCCAAGAAGTCCCAGATTCATGTTTTTACCGTGTGAATGGTATCTTTTTCCGGTTTCGCCCCCCCCCCCCAAGAACTTTCAACCAAATGACTATAAAAAGGTCATCAACCTTTTTGGGCCGACACGAGAAAATATTGTCGGTGCCGCTCGTTCTGGACCAAGTTTTTAGCCCCCCCCCCAAAAAAAAACGGAAACCAAACTCTGCCCATGTATGGCAGTGTAGTTAAACAGCAAAAAGCAATGTATCATCCTTATTGTTCGCGTTCAACTCAAGATTATGACTCCGTCCGTATACAAGCCGAGCTCGGCGAGTTCTCAAGAAGCCTGTCTAATTATTGGTCTCTTCCGACCTCGGTCATTTTTCTTCCCCAACTCTGTTTCGTTGACTGCCGCGATCTTTTCGCACTCCGGCGGGCTGGGACTTCCTTGGTTAATACACGAGCCTTTGCATTCAATTGCCCCTTGTGTGTACCAGCTTTCTACTTCGACGTGTTTCTTCTTCCTCCTCTTCTGTCTGTCAAAAAACCACTAATTTTCTATCATGGTCTCCTGTGTTCTGATTAGTGTTCGCTTTATAGACACAATGCACGCAATACAATTCAAAGGAACCTTGAACAAGTCCTTCACTCGCAGTTCTTCTGCGCCGTCAATGTAGCCTACTGTTATTATGGTCATTAGTCATGTGTGCATCTATGAGCTTTGGAAGGACGGTAAATGAAAATAAGTTGCATTTCATTGTACAAAACACGTTGTCTTTCTGATCGAACAATTGATCTAAGTCCAGCTTCGATCCATGCAGTTTAATCATTGATATTTACTAAGCACAGCTATCTAGTTAATTCATTAATTCGGAAACTTATAATGTAGCGCCACTTCATGGAAACTAGTCAGAGACACAAATATAATTATCGAGCATCAATCGCATAATTATATGCATACATACATACATACGTACGTACGTACATACATACATACATACATACATACATACATACATACATACATACATACATACATACATACATACATACATACATACATACATACATACATACATACATACATACATACATACATACATACATACATACATACATACATACATACATACATACATACATACATACATACATACATACATACCTACATACATACATACATACATACATACATACATACATACATACATACATACATACATACATACATACATACATACATACATACATACATACATACATACATACATACATACATACATACATACATACATACATACATACATACATACATACATACATACATACATACATACATACATACATACATACATACATACATACATACATACATACATACATACATACATACATACATACATACATACATACATACATACATACATACATACATACATACATACATACATACATACATACATATATGCTTAAACAAGCAAAACGACCGGATATGATATAACAGACAGATTATGTCCAACAGACTAAGATGCAGAGGTATGCAAAATGCAAACGTCGTGCACAGGCATACACAGACATACACACACACTTACAGACTGACAGCAATTATAGACAACCATTCACCCACACGGACACAAACCGAGACAGTCTCAAACAATGTGACGTATATCTTATCCATTAGAAATGAAATAGAAAAACAGCTACGACCTACTTTGACCAGAGTCTTGCTTTCCCGTTTTTATTCCGAAATCTGGAATTAAAAACATCGTAAATGTCTGAAAAAATATGATGAACGACTTGCAATAAAATAAACGGTTTAAGCAACAACAGTACTGTTTATAATAGGAAGGACTCCACTGTACTTTGTGCATAAAGAAGTAAATAATGTGAGTAAGAGTTCCCCGTCCACTATATTATAATGGATAACGACCAGCAGGCTTACCAAACGCATATTATAAAATGATAATAATGATAATAATAATATTACTATTATTATTAAAAATAAATCGACCGGTGACAGTGATCGTTAATTCCAAAGCAGTACAGTTTTTGGCATTGTTTTAAAGCCTGACGGATAATTTATGTAGGCCTCGGCCGAAGAAAAAAATGCATATAACAACCATATACATTAATAAATTCCCAATTCAACTATATTTACCCTACCAACTAGTTAAAACTACATAAGTGCTCGAGAGATTTTGTACTTAAATAATATTAATAGTGGGCGCGGTGGTGTAGTGGTGGCGTCGTTGCCTTGAAGCCGGAAGGTTCGAGGTGCGAATCCACCTCAAGTCGACGGGTAGGGACCTTGGACAAGTTCTTCACTCGCAATTGCTCAGCGCTTCGGCGTGAAACTCTGCTGCAGTGTCCGCTCTGCAGTCGGGAGTGCCTCTGAGTAGAAAGCTTGAAGGGTGCTATAACAAGTGCACATAGGCCCACAAACAAATAGCAATAATGATAATTATAGTAGTAAGCTTATTAGTATTAGTATTAGTAGCAGTATTGCACATATGCACTTCGGCGTGAAACTCCTATGCTGTGTCCGCCCTGTAGTCGGGAGCGCCTTTGAGTAGGGAGCTTGAAAGGTTGCTACCCATGTATCAAATGCGAGAAATAAAAAAAATAACCAAATTTTTAATTGAAACCATTCATAAGAAAATGTACGTGTCTGTGTGCAATTCTGCGTGTGCAGTTGGAAAAATTGTTTCAAGACGAGGATCCAAGCCAGCAAAAATAAATAGTGTGTTTAAATGTGTGTGACTGCGTGTGTGTGCGTTTGTGTGTGTTTTCTGTTTGTATGAATTAATACCTTGTGATGTTTGAGCATCATATAACCATACATGCCGAGGCGCCGTCGCAATTTGAGTTCTGTTCTCCCAAAGCGCAGACGTAATTTTCTCATTTCGAAAATGTCTCTCTCGTTCACTCATCGTAATTGTTTTCTCATTTCGGATATTTCTCTCATTGTCTGCCTGTATGTCTATATGTCTGTATGTCTGTCTGTATGTATGTATGTATGTATGGCTGTCTGTATACATGTATGTCTGTATGTCTGACTGTCTACCGTTTATACTTTGGTCTGCCTTTTGTCAGTCTCCTATGATTGTGCGTGTTAGTCCACATCCCTGCAGGTGTAGTTATATGCTCGCATGTATGCTCAGTATGTATGTTAAATTGTATGTATGTATGTATGTAGCCTATACACGTACGTACGCAGGCACGCACGCACGCACGTACGTACGTACATACGTACGTATGTATGTATGTATGTATGTATGTATTCATGTATGTACGTACGTATGT
>OX457043.1:45126252-45173752 GCA_949752735.1 Lumbricus terrestris
TTTCCCGAACTATACTGCGCTCAATGATAGTTTTCTCGATCTTTCAGTGAAAGAGTGGAGAGATAAGCTTAGCCAATCGTATAAGACCAAGTGTGACTTTTCATAACTTCGTCTGTGTAAATGGCCGTGTTGAAAGAACACGACGCAGCTCTGGTACAGAATTTCAGCTCAACAATAATGAAGAACGAAGATCAGAAACAATTTCTCGTACAAGTTGTCGAAAAACATAGGCACATGTTTCCTAACTGCAATCGTGACAATCTTGCTGACATGTAAGAGCTTAAATGTATGGAACTGAAGAACAATTTGAGGTGTGTGCAGTGATGTAGAATAAGCAGATCAGTATGAGAATAGTGAAAAAATGATGGGCCAGACATTGATTTGAGTGTAGCTGCATGGGGTGTGCAATTAAGACTTCACTGTGTGGTCCTAGAAAAAAAGGTGGGTTGAACCCTCAGCCCCCTCAGAATTTCTTACCATGAAGCAGAAGAAGGTATGGAGGAGCTAAAACCATGACTTGCTACATTATCAAGAGTCTGTAATGACTACTCCCAATGATTAGTTGTGAGTACACTGATACTGTGAAAGTCCAAAAAGCTCGAATTTTTCTCGATTTTTGCATTTTTTAAGCATAAGACTATGCCCAAAATATCCTTTGTATCCAATAAAGTTAGATACCTGTAAATTCTACCATTTAAGAGCTTTCCAATGGTATTAAATTTGCTATAATAGGATCAAGGGTTGGGATCTAAAGGTATTTAGAAGTTGGACACATAAGGCGAAAATTACGTCAATATGGGTAAAATTTGGGTGGCTTGGGGGACCCCTAAATATTTTTGCAGTGTCATAAAATTTTACAGGTGCTGTTATGGAACCATATGGAAACTTTTTAGGGGGACTGCATAGAAAATTTCGAACAAAATATTTTTTGGGACACCCTAATGTAGGTACGTCAAGTCAAGAAAGCAATCTCAAGGCAAGGTAAAATCTCAAAGCAAGGTAAAATTAGACAAGGTAAGAAGGCAATATCAGGAGAAATAAGGTGAGAAGGTAGGATGAGGAGGGGTGAGGTAAAGTTAGATAAGGTATTGTATATTCGTTTTAATTGAAAATGAGACAATTCCTGGTGACAATACCGCACCCGGTAACACGTCAAAAATGTAAAATAAAACACAGAAATAATAATATCAATAAGTAAAGTAATAATAATGTAATAAAAACATTTTATTTTAAATAAATAAAGTAAAGTAAAGTAGCGGCAGCCATAGAAGGCGCCAATCTGTCTGGTTGTTGTTGTTAAATGTTTGAGGAAAAGGGTTCTTGAGTAAACATGATGTTCTGATAAAGATGACTGTACTCGGAAGGATAAATGCCGATGTTACTCCTGCCTCAAATTCGTAGTAAAAGATGATGAATGTTGTTATATGCGTAAAGAGTAGTCCAATGCTGCAGCCCGACAGCGAAACACTCTTGGATGACGCGCCTGTTCATTGTTAACACACAAGCGACAGTGATTGAGATTGTATACCTTGTAAGAGGATAAGATCAGGAGGGGTGAGGTAACGTTAGATAAGGTAAGAGGATAAGATCAGGAGGGGTGAGGTAAAGTCAGATAAAGTAAGAGGATAAGATCAGGAGGGGTGAGGTAAAGTCAGATAAGGCAAGAAGGTAAGATCAGGAGGGGTGAGGTAAAGTCAGATAAGGTAAGAGGATAAGATCAGGAGGGGTGAAGTAAAGTCAGATAAGGTAAGAAGGTAAGATCAGGAGGGGTGAGGTAAAGTTAGATAAGGTAAGAGGATAAGATCAGGAGGGGTGAGGTAAAGTCAGATAAGGTAAGAAGGTAAGATCAGGAGGGGTGAGGTAACGTTAGATAAGGTAAGAGGATAAGATCAGGAGGGGTGAGGTAAAGTCAGATAAAGTAAGAGGATAAGATCAGGAGGGGTGAGGTAAAGTCAGATAAGGCAAGAAGGTAAGATCAGGAGGGGTGAGGTAAAGTCAGATAAGGTAAGAGGATAAGATCAGGAGGGGTGAAGTAAAGTCAGATAAGGTAAGAAGGTAAGATCAGGAGGGGTGAGGTAAAGTTAGATAAGGTAAGAGGATAAGATCAGGAGGGGTGAGGTAAAGTCAGATAAGGCAAGAAGGTAAGATCAGGAGGGGTGAGGTAAAGTCAGATAAGGTAAGAGGATAAGATCAGGAGGGGTGAAGTAAAGTCAGATAAGGTAAGAAGGTAAGATCAGGAGGGGTGAGGTAAAGTTAGATAAGGTAAGAGGATAAGATCAGGAGGGGTGAGGTAAAGTCAGATAAGGTAAGAAGGTAAGATCAGGAGGGGTGAGGTAACGTTAGATAAGGTAAGAGGATAAGATCAGGAGGGGTGAGGTAAAGTCAGATAAAGTAAGAGGATAAGATCAGGAGGGGTGAGGTAAAGTCAGATAAGGCAAGAAGGTAAGATCAGGAGGGGTGAGGTAAAGTCAGATAAGGTAAGAGGATAAGATCAGGAGGGGTGAAGTAAAGTCAGATAAGGTAAGAAGGTAAGATCAGGAGGGGGGAGGTAAAGTTAGATAAGGTAAGAGGATAAGATCAGGAGGGGTGAGGTAAAGTCAGATAAGGCAAGAAGGTAAGATCAGGAGGGGTGAGGTAAAGTTAGATAAGGTAAGAAGGTAAGATCAGGAGGGGTGAGGTAACGTTAGATAAGGTAAGAAGGTAAGATCAGGAGGGGTGAGGTAACGTTAGATAAGGTAAGAGGATAAGATCAGGAGGGGTGAGGTAAAGTCAGATAAGGTAAGAGGATAAGATCAGGAGGGGTGAGGTAAAGTTAGATAAGGTAAGAGGATAAGATCAGGAGGGGTGAGGTAAAGTCAGATAAGGCAAGAAGGTAAGATCAGGAGGGGTGAGGTAAAGTCAGATAAGGTAAGAGGATAAGATCAGGAGGGGTGAGGTAAAGTTAGATAAGGTAAGAAGGTAAGATCAGGAGGGGTGAGGTAAAGTCAGATAAGGTAAGAGGATAAGATCAGGAGGGGTGAGATAAAGTTAGATAAGGCAAGAAGGTAAGATCAGGAGGGGTGAGGTAAAGTTAGATAAGGTAAGAAGGTAAGATCAGGAGGGGTGAGGTAAAGTTAGATAAGGTAAGAAGGTAAGATCAGGAGGGGTGAGGTAACGTTAGATAAGGTAAGAGGATAAGATCAGGAGGGGTGAGGTAAAGTCAGATAAGGTAAGAGGATAAGATCAGGAGGGGTGAGGTAACGTTAGATAAGGTAAGAGGATAAGATCAGGAGGGGTGAGGTAAAGTCAGATAAGGTAAGAGGATAAGATCAGGAGGGGTGAGGTAAAGTTAGATAAGGTAAGGTAAGAAGGTAAGATCAGGAGGGGTGAGGTAAAGTCAGATAAGGTAAGAGGATAAGATCAGGAGGGGTGAGATAAAGTTAGATAAGGTAAGAAGGTAAGATCCGAGACAAGGTAACCTCAGATAAGAGAAGAAGGTAAAAGTTCGTGAGATATAAGGTTAAGACTGCAGATAAGAGAAGAATGTAAAATCAATTGAAATAAGTTTTAAAAAGTTAGACCTCGATGTCCGCATTTGGAATCTCGTTGTGCAATAACTAAGGAACTTGTCACCACCGGCTCCTTTAGTGTCTCTATAATTATACATATATGATTCCGTTTGGACTCTGACAGTGCCAGTCCAAAGCCTCGATAAAGGAGGAGGTGCCGCTAATGATCTTTGTTGTCACACGGTGTATAGTTAGACTGTAGCAAACGAAGGCAACCTTTAGAGCAGTGCTGTCCAACCTTTTTGGTGCCACGGGCCGCAAAAGCAAGATTTTTGAGGCCGAGGGCCACAACACTAAAATCAAAATTTATCGATATAAGCCTATTAACATTGAAACGAGTGTTGACATTTAATATGGAATGATTGTAACCTATCTATCAATCTATAACTTTTAGCTAGGCCTATCTGTTATGAAATTTATATACCTCAGGTTCAAGATGACTATTCAGAGATGCTCCCGACCCAGAAATGGCCAAAGAGGAAAGTCTTGAGCAGTTTATCGAAAGAGTTCGACAAGTCCCACAGGAATAATAATGTTGAACAATAGCATGTAGACTACACAAACCACGATTCTCATGCCTCACAATAGTTGAGCACCAAAATGTGCAATGCAAAGGTGGCGTTTATCTATGCCTCGCACTCAGCTTTGTCGCCCAGCACAGTTTGGCCAGTTCAGTTCTTCAGTATACGTCGACCAATCAATTTTTCTGGCTAAGATCCACTTCATGATTAGAACGAATTTCCATCCTCCGTCTCTGAATTTCATAAAAAAATCGTCGAGGCCATAGTCTCGGTCTAAAGAGCTAGCACTATAGTCCTCGGACCAGGGAGAATCAAGACATCGTCATCCCTGGTCCCTGGGTCTCCTATCGATGGGTTCTTTTTAATCCTTAAGAACTAGAATTAGACTTTCTCTCAAAAGGAATGATCGCAGACGTGTTGGAACTCTGTACAGATCTCAGGAACTGACTATAAGTGAACGGTTTGGGGCGGTTTGCGAAGTGAGTTTAGTTGAGTACAGTAATGGGATTTGTTAAACCAGAAGTCGTGGGTCAATTTCCAGATAGATTACTGGAACCTAACCCTAAGAAAAAACAGAATAGAGTAATTTTAGTTTTCGGATTTGCCTTCCTGATAGCATTCCAAATCGGAAACTGTCACAAAGTCAATAAAAATACTAAAAGCTCAAGTCGACCAGTGACCAGTTTACCATTTGCTTCATTTTGCAAAATTAAAGTGCAAAAATTTAGCGAGCCCGGCGGGCCACTTGAAATCACCTCGCGGGCCGCATGCGACCCGCGGGCCGCACGTTGGACAGCACTGCTTTAGAGCTACCAAGCAGAAGGAATGGAAGGGTAGGTTTTAGGTAAAGGTCTATTAGATTATGGCAAGATAATCATGGTTTGTTAGGGTAGGTTGGTGTAGGGTATCTATGGTGGGCTAGGGTAGAGCATGGTTGAGTAGGGTAGAATAGATTATATGATTGATGAGATTGGATAGAGTTGGGTATGGAAAAGTCGGATGGTGCAAGGTATGGAACGGAATGTTATGTTATACAGTATGGCAGGCTACCGTTGAAAAAGACGAAGTTAATCTAGGTTGTGTGTAGTGGCGGCGCAAGGATTTCAGTTTTGGGGGGCTGAATTTTCCAAAATTTCTGACAACTTTTTTAGTCATTCGGTCGAAATCTCATGGATGTATTTCATTTTTTTATTGGGAACTTATCGTGGAGATAGTTCAGTTTTACATGTCAAAAACTGGTTGTCCTTTTTATGGGGGCTTAGCCCATAGCCCTCTCTGGTGCCGCTACTGGTTGTGTGGGGTAGTCTACCGTATTCTGACACATTTGGTACTACTCCAGGGTCGAGGTGAAGTAAATACGATATTCTAGGACATGCAGAGCAAGTCTCGAAAAGTCCGGTGTATGTAAAGTCGACTAAGCCCCTTGATGTAGAATGTAGTTAATGAATATTCAACGTTTCTAAGCTTCCACAAGGACGTTTGACGTCACTCTGAGGTCAACATTTAGTCATTCATTCACTCTCTCTCCATCGCTAGCATATTCATTTCTATTCCTATTCATTATCTTTTGCTGCTGTTTCGTTTGTCCAATCATTAAGCAAATCGCCAAAGCGATTTCTTGCCACCATAAATCTTGCGCCTCCACGGAACTTGCCGGGACACGTGGGCAAGTCGCAGCGGGTTACATAAAACAAGACGATGCAAGACAACCGGACAGTCGTCGAGTTACATCGCAACGGTAAAACCAGAATCCTACTGCACCTAGTGCGATTTGGCCACTGGCATCCGATTCTAGCGTGGCTCGTTTCATGAAAAATCGGCACGATTGTTGTGTACAGGGTACACGCTTCGGCCGCCGCTCTTCCTCGCACGTCCTCTTTTGTGCTTTCTGCTCATCGCCAGGGGGCTGAGAAGCCTTCTGACGTAGCTCCCAACAATTTTCATTGATTTGCAGCCGGAGTCGCGACCCAGAGGATACGTCGTTCGCGGCCAACGCACAGCTGACGGCGTGAAAGCTTAGCGCCGCGTTCTCAATGCCAGCGCTAATGAGAAATAACTAATTTCGAAATTAATGGCGAGTTGCAGATGCGAGAGACGTTGCAGCGATTTTTTATCAATGTTGATACCGATGGCAAATCGTGAATTGCTTAACGCTAACTTGACAAAGTTCTATGTCAGGATAATCAATCAATCAATCAATCAATCAATCAATCAATCAGTCGGTCAATCAATCAATCAATTGTAATTTATATAGCGCCTCTTCAAGGTACCTACTCAGAGGCGCTCCCGGCCGAGATCAAGCGAAAAAAACAGTCTTCAACAGTTTGTGAAATTGAGAACAGCTTGGGATGTGTCCAATAGTCAAGGGAAGTCCATTCCAGGTTGTTGGACCAAGCACTGAGAACGAACGCCTCTGCATAATAGGATAAATAGTTACTGCTTTAAGGGTTCATTGTTGATTTTTCAGGCAGAGTACACAGGGGTACACTGCATGACTGTGTTAGTTTTCCGGCATTTAGGGCCTATACGCATTTATTTATCTAAGCAAATCATTTTGGTGTATTTCAAAGCTAAACTAATGACCAATCAAATCAAAACTACTGTCAAAAGAACTATAGCATACAAAGATTAAATATGACTGAATTTCCATTGGTTACTGCTCTCATACTTGGCTAAGGTAGACCCGAGGGTCGCTTCCTATTATAATACTCTGCTGCATTCCTATTTCCCGGTATGACGGATTCTTGGCAGATGCCCTGCACAGCATTTCTATTAGACACTCTTCTACGGGTTGGCTTCAACCGACGCCTGCTACTTACGTGCAGCCGTATAAGTTCTTCTGCTCGCTAGATTGGACAGCTGTCTATTGGTGATTGGCTCAGAAGGTAAGCTTATGGATGGCGTGAGTTGATAATATTAATATCGTGTCGTGCTTTATTCTTATTAATATTATCTACAATTTATATTATTATCTACAATTTCTTTATTTGGAAACATAAATATAATTGAAACGTTGGTGTTCTGATTAAAATCAATATCATTAACCTACGTGAACTGTATTGTAAATTTGTTTGTGTAATTAATAATTATCATCTTTATTAATACTGGTATTGTTGTAGACCTAACTCGGTAAGAATTGTCAAATCGCATCTTTAGCGTTCCTGTGGTATGAGACATATCAAATGAAAACTACAATCTTAGTAATCACTCCATGTGCGTTAGCTTTCTTATGTTGATCAGTTTCCATAATGAAAACGTTAACAAAATTATTGGTGACATCATCGCCACTGGTAAGTAAAGATTTATCCTCTGGTAGCATCAAGACATTAAGAAGACAAAACAAATGACATAGGCTAGTACAAAACGGTCATCAGATTAGCCTATCAGAAACGTGAAAAAATTGTGAGTTACTAAAAGACTTTAAAAATAGGTCATCAGAAAAAGAGAGATGACAAGAGGAATGAAAGTATTCGGTTCCTCGTTCACTAATCGGTCTGTAGTTGTCCTCGACACCCGACACGTTCCATCGCAATCTTTAAACTCTTTGTTCTTTTCACTCACAGAGGATAAAATTCATCGGAGTTTACAAATTGAATGTTCTGATTTACACACTGGGGGACTATCACAATGATAAACAGTTCCAAATTTCAGCATATTTCAATGACGTTTATGCGTCAGGATACTGCAGCAGTCAATGAGTCATCTACGATGCAAAGTTGATATCGAAAATTTAAACAAATCAAAAATTAGAAGGAATTCAGCCGAAGCACAAATAGGAACTACAAATCGTCATTCATTCATTCATTCATTCATTCATTCATTCATTCATTCATTCATTCATTCACTCATTCATTCTACGGGCATATAATTATAGCCCCCTTCAAGAAACCCATTCAGGACGTCATGTACACTTAAGCGTCAGACGTGACTAAATTGCGCAGAAACACGAAATACATGTACTGAATAAATCCAACAAAACATTGGGATAAAAACTGTCCCCGGAAATGGAAATAAAACTTACTAGTAGACCCAATGAACCAGTGTGTGGCAACACAGGAAAACGAGGATAGACAGAAGGACAATGTTGTTGCATGTATTGTCTGAAAGGATAACTCTACTCCTTAAAAGTTACATAATATATCACAATAGCAACCCACATATCAGTCCGATTGGCCAAAATGGAGACTATATCATTATCGTGGAGTCATTTGGTGTGGGCAATGACATTTTGCATGCGGGTAATGAATTTGAGGGGTCATGGCGACCCCCGTCGGAGTTCCCCCAAGGGCAGCTGCTAAATGAAGAATCTGGATCCGACCCTTGCCCAGAAAATTGACACTGATAATGATACCGCTGTGGATAAATAATTATTAGCAGAATAGACATTAGCAATATAAATTAAATATAAAATTATATATGTATTAATCATAGTATATATTATTTATAATATATATTATATTATATATATAATTATATATATATTATATATTATATATATATAAATATTAAATATTAATTAGCAACAATTTTCACTTGATAAATAAACGCGCTGGAAGATAATTTGTGAATTCTCCAGTTTCATTTGACTGATTCGAATGGGTGACTATTGACTCGAATGTGTGACTATATTCTTTCACGTTGCTGCAAAGTGTAGGATATATCGTGCTGACCTGACCTATTCGTGCAGCTTCCTGCTACACTCAAAAACTATTTGTCTTCGCCATCCAATCAGTGCGTTCTACCAGAAGATCCCTTGACCTCGTTTTCCTCATTCCGTTTGTTACTATCCATCCCAAGTAGTTCAATGTTTTCCAACATAAAAACGATCCGCATGCCACACTCCACACTCCACCTCGACTCGGTACGAAAAGGTAGATCTCATGAATTCTATAGACAGACGCTGTATGTGCCTATATACCCATCTCATCACCGACCCACTGCCAAGGGCTATTTTAAAGGAATTTTTAGAACTGCGCAACCCCTTCTTTCCTTTCCCATCCTCCATGGTAAATTACTTGCAATCGGCGGACAATGACCTTTTTGCTAGTTTTAACTGTACAGAAGTGCTTCTACAACTGCACGAATCCATTTAGAACTGCACATTTTGTGTACAACTGCACGTCTAAAAAAGCCCTGCCACTGCCATCCATCCAACGTCACTCTATCTATTACCACGAAGACTTTCCGTTAAAAACCAACGTCAACCAGTTCCTAGAAATCCTACCATTATCCAACTACTCCTTCGAATGTCCCCCAAAGCGAAATCCACCATAAAACGGTTCCACTTTTCTTCTCATTCCATCCGGGTTTTATTATCTTCACACGGATCCTCTGATCTGTGGCAACGCTCGTCAATAAGCTTGCGCCCTGCGATCCGCTCGTACACGCAACGCTTTAGCAACTGCCGACTTCACGGTTAACAATTATTTATGACGTCCAATGCCGGCATTTTGATCCGGAACTGCCAATTTCCTTCGCGACACCGATTCCAAATGCTCGTTTTTCAGAGAAAACCTTCTTAAGTACCTTTCTAAATTCATCTATAGCAGCACTGTCTTGGCCTTCGCGAAGACGACGTGCCATCACGCGTAATAGATGTTTTGTATAGGATGTTGAAAGACAATTTCGATGTTGTAGCCGTTCAGCATATTGATGAAAACGACGGCCATCTTCCATTGCAATAAAATAGTACTATAGACCTACTCAGTGTTAAATCTCCGGGGGAGTTCCACCCAGGAATGTCATTTTCCCCAGCAAAATGTGAGATTTTTTTTACATAAAATGTTTTAATAAATTGCAATACCGTGATACTAGCCTAATTACTATTGGGTCTATCTCACGAAAGTGTTATCCACTAGTCAAATAGAATGAAAAAATTGACGATACACTAAAACAAAAGGCGTGATGCAAAAACGAAAGTAAGTAAGTACATATGTTTAACCAATCTCACGTTGGTTGAGTGTGAGAATTCTCGTGTCAGTTATAACTGAAGATCGCGATTCACAGCAACATTACTGCTCGCACCTTAGCAGTGCCAGTCCCAAGCCTGGATAAAGGAGGAGGAGGGCGACATGACACTTTGCCGTTAAACAATAACGCTTCAGTAGATTGCTTGTGTGAGTGTGTGTCTGTGCGCGTGCGCATATGCGTGTGTGTGTAGATGCGTGTATGGGAGTGTGTGTGTGTGTGTGTGTGTGTAGATGCGTGTATGGGAGTGTGTGTGTGTGTGTGTGTGTGTGTGTGTGTTTGTGTAGGTGCATGTATGAGAGTGTGTGTGTTGTGTAATTACCATAGGCCCTATGTCTGTCTCTGTTTACACTACAGCATTCTGTCTCTCTCTCGCTCTCTCTCTCTCTCTCTCTCTCTCTCTCTCTCTCTCTCTCTCTCTCTCTCTCTCTCTCTCTCTCTCTCTCTCTCTCTCTCTGGGTTCATCTCTGTCTTCTTGTAGTTATATTCTTCTTTTTACCAGACCCCCCTTCCTTCCGTCCGTCTCCTGGTTTTCACTCTGAAGATATTAAGATTTGTGTCATGTGCGCACAAGAATCGATTGTTGATGCAATATATTTCGTCGCCGCCTTCAGCGACTTGCCGATCTTATCCCATCGAAACGCTGTCCAGCCGCTTCTCCGACAATATTATTCTTCTCACCATCATCTTCTCCTCCATTCTAGCTCTTTTCCACATGTTCCATATTATTTTAATACTTTTCCACATATTCACACTCGTTCTAATTCTTTACCACGTGTTCCATATTATTTTAATTCTTTTCAATATTCCCCTTCTAAGCTTAATTGTTTTCCACAATTCCTCTTCCTTTAATTATTTCCACATATTCTCATTCAATCTAATTCTTCTCCACGTATTTTTCTTCACTCTAATGTCTCTCCACAGATTTTTCTTCACTCTTATTCTTCTCCACATATTTTTGCTTCACTCTAATGTCTCTCCACAGATTCTTCTTCACTCTTATTCTTCTCCACAGATTTTTCTTCACTCTAATTCTTCTCCACATATTTTTCTTCACTCTAAGTCTTCTCCACATATTATTCTTCATTCTTATTCTTTTCCACAACATTTTTCTCTTATTCGTTGTCATGCTAATTCTCCCTGCTTCACGTCTAATCTTACATTCGAATTATTTCCACATCTTGCACTTCATGTCAGTGCAATTCCAGAGTTTCATCCCGTACATTCTACATGCATAGGACATGCGTCATTCTAAAAAATTATCTTCATTTTCACTTCTATAGGCGATTCTACATTTACATGCCTCACAGCCCTGTGTCTCCGTTATATTTCGTCGTCTTTTCTTTCATAGTCTTTTACATCTTCTTCTTTATATTTTTTCATCTTCTCTTCAAAAGTCTTTCACCTCATCTTCTTTATATTTCTTCATCTTCTCTTCAATGGTGTTTCACCTCATCTTCTTTATATTTCTTCATCCTCTCCTCCATAGTATTTCACATCTTCTTCTTTATATTTCTTAGTCTTCTCTTCAATAGTCTTTCGCATCTTCTTCTTTATATTTCTTCATCCTCTTTGATTGGTTGGTCTATTGGTCGATTGATTGATTGGTTGGATGGTTGATTGATTGATTCTGATTGATTGACCGATTGATTGATAGATTGGCTGATTGATTTATTTATTAATTGATTGACTGAATGACTCATTGATTAATTGATTGATTGGCTGAATGACTCGTTGATTAATTGATTGATTGACTGATGATTGATGATTGATGATTGACTGTTTGATTCACTGATTGCTCGATTGATTGATGTGCACTGACTTCAGGTTAGAAAACGGGATTACCTTAAAAATCCTCCACATAGAAAGAGCTTCCACAGTCCGTACGTCTCCAGACTACATCAAAGAACTCTCTGCCTTTCTGTCTCCTGCGTGCAGCTTAGTCGCTGATCCCTGTTTTGATTGACCAATGGAGACTTATTTTTGTCTCCGTTTCCTTATGACTGTGAGAGACCATCCTGCTTTCTCGTTCACTGAACCTTTCCCTTAGAACGTTCTATCATTGGCCACAAAAAAATATATTTTCAAGCTATCTTAGGTCCACAGGAATTAAGTCTGTTAGATGCCATGTTAAGTGAACTTGTAGATTATTAATAGACGTTACACAAGTATACCAAATACGAACATACACACATAGGCGTACGTACATACAAACAAACAAACAAACAAACAAACATACATACATACATACATACATACATACATACATACATACATACATACATACATACATACATACATACATACATACATACATACATACATACATACATGCATACAAACATATATACATGCATACATACATACATGCATACATACATACATACATACATACATACATACATACATACATACATACATACATACATACATACATACATACATACATACATACATACATACATACATACATACATACATACATACATACATACGTACATATATACATACATACACACATACATACATACATACATACATACACACACATACATACATACATACATACATTCATACATGCATACATACATACATACATACATTCATACATACATACATACATACATATATACATACATTCATACATGCATGCATACATACATACATACATACATACATACATACATACATTCATTCATACATGCATACATACATACATACATAGATACATACATACATACATACATACATACATACATACATACATACATACATACATACATACATACATACATACATACATACATACATACATACATACATACATACATACATACATACATACTAGGGTGTGTCAATTTTTTTAAAGTCAAAATTTAAAAAACGGGTAGGGATAAAATAGTACATTTTCATATGAAAAGTCGAAATATAAGTATAAAATTTGTCTGCAATGGGATTTAGCTACTTCAATTTGCACTTGAATTATCGTGGAAAATACAGAAATTGGCTGCTTTAATATTGAGTTTGCAGAAACATTTTTAAATGCTCTAATTTAAATTTTATGCATGTTAGAATTTTATGTAGGCCTATATTGTTTGATGTTTAAGATGGTTTATTAGTGACTTGTACCCATTAATTAATTTTCAATCTGCTGTACAATGTGTGCAGAATTATTATAGTATTGCAACTATTGCATGTTAGAATTGTTAGATTGTTATAATACAGTCACTGCTTGTGTATTCCTTTCAGATAGTCAGAATGTCTAATATAAAAACAAGATTGCTAGTTTGGACTCACTTACACCACTTAGTAGGTTCAGGCAGACAGCTTCCTACAGCTGAATTACCAACTGTCAGGGATGTCATTAGATATGGGCTGTACTTGAGAGAGATGAGTGACCAAAACAGACGAAATTACAGCAACGACCAACTTGTCACTGACTTAATGACTGGAGTTCTTGCTCAGTGGTGCAAAGCAAATCCTAAATTCACTGCGCCAGTCATTAACAGTCATAGAACAATCCAACAAAAGTTGAAATCCACGTGGGAGCAAGGAAACAAGGTGTCTTCGGGCAGAGCGAAATTGGAGGAGAAAGATAGGTTTATGGAAAGGCTTGACAGACTCGTGGACATTCTAACTTGTAAGTGTGACATAAAGAGTTGCACTGATGTGGGTTGCAGTTCTCCCTGTGTTGGTGGAGTGCACATATTTTGTGACTGCAGTAGAGAGAAAAAGATTCCCGTCATTGAGTTAGCTTTCATCAAAGGCCAAAGAGAAAAAGTTGGAAGCATTGGACCTCATCAGATAGGACCAGTTGACCACCCAGAGACTAGAAAACATTTGTTACAACAGGAAAGGCGAGCAAAAAGGTTGGATGGAAAAAAATGGAGAGTGGAGAGTGATAAACAAACCACAGAAGAGGAGGAGATGACAGATAGATCTATGTTTGAATTGCAGCAGAGAGAGTTTGATGAGTGTGAAGATATGATGGATGAATCAGAGATGGACAATTGTAGTGATGAGTACAACCCCTACTTACATGGTGAAGGTGAGGCGTCGGGTGATGTAGTGAAAATTGGGAAAAGAGCAAGATATAATACTACGGACATAACCAACATAGCCCTGGCTAGCCTAAGACACCACACTGGGCTGAGGGAGACAGCGGAGATTGCTACTGCTGCCTGGATTGATGCCGGACTCATTACTCACTTTGACACTACTTTAATAATTGATCATAACAAAGTAAAGAGAGCTCAGGAGAGAGTCATGAAGGAACTCAATGCAAAGTTTGAAGACGAAATTCAGCAGAATGGCATAAGTTGCATTTTCTTTGATGGTCGTCGAGATGAAACCAAGGTCATGTTGAAAGCAGAAGAAAATGGCAAAATGTATCCAGGTATGGTAAAAGAAGAGCACATTACAGTTTGCATGGAACCAGAAAGCAGATATCTATGGCATTTTGTCCCTGCTAAAGCAACTAAGCAGAAATCACATGCTGAAATAATTGCTGACAATCTGGTTGAGTGGTTGAAAGAAAGAGGAGCAGACAAAACTCTTCAAGCTATTGGAGGTGATTCTTGTAATGTAAACACTGGCTGGGAAGGAGGAGTAATGCATTATGTCGAGGAGAAGCTACAAAGGAAGCTTGTGTGGATTGTTTGTGATCTACACACTGGAGAGCTGCCACTGAGACACCTAATTACTGCTCTAGATGGCAAGACACTAAGCAACAACAAGTGGTCAGGACCCTTAGGAAAAATGCTGGACTCTGCTACTGACCTGGACATCAATCCTGATTTCACAAAAGTCTCTGTTGGTCCTGGTCTCCCTCAGCTCAGCGATGAAGTAGTGAAAGACTTAAGCACTGATCAGAGTTATGGCTACAGAATTGCTACCGCAATTAGGACAGGACATTTGCCAAAGGATCTGGCTCTGTTGGAGATAGGACCTGTCTCCCACAGCAGGTGGCTCACAACAGCTTTGAGGTTCATGAGAATTTGGATATCTAAACATAATCTACAAGGAAAGAATCTGAACAGCTTGAGGATGATTGTGGAGTTCTGTGTTGGAGTATACATTGTTAACTGGTTCAACATAAAGATAAGTAGCAACTGGACACAAGGACCCAGGCATCTTGTTTTTCAGCTACAACTGATTAAGGAACAGAGTGAAGAGGTGAAAACGATTGTCATGCCTACAGTGAAGAGGTCTGCTTGGTACAGTTTTAGTGAATGTGTGCTGCAAGCCATGTTGTGCAGTGACAATGAAGAGGAAAGAAGAGATGCAGTGGAGAAGATAATAAAGATCAGAGGTGAAGGAGATGAGAGGACACAGCTTGGAGACAACCGAGTGAGACCCAGGAGAACGCCAAACATCAACCCTGAAGCGACTACAATCTCGCAACTTATTGACTGGAGCTCTGCAGTCTCTGAACCCCCTCTCACCTGCATCTTAACAACAGCAGAGATCAAGGCACTTGTAGGCAACCCAATGGTAGTTCCCAGCTGGCCGTCGCACACACAGTCTGTGGAAAGGTGTGTCAAAATGACAACGGAGGCTTCTAGTCATGTGTACAGTCATGAGAGGAGGACACACTACATCAAAGGTCAAATGGTCAGCAGAGAGCTTATGGACCGAAATAGAAGTAAACAGGACATGATGTCTTTGGTTGATTTTTCACAATTTCGTTGATTTGATGACAAATGGCATTTGATATGACATTGTGTGGCCAAAGTTTTTTCCCCAGCTCTATTGTATGTTCAAATCAATTGTATGCAATTATATCTCATTTCAAATGTAAATTGAAGTAGCTAGCACTCAATAAAAACTGTTTCTGAAGTTATATTTGGATTCAGCATGCAAAACTGCACACTTTCATCACTACCCGGTTTTGAATTTCAAAATTTTTTGATTTGACCCCTCAAATTGACACACCCTAATACATACATTAGGGTATGTCTAAAAATTAAAATGTCGATGCTAATATCGACCAATATGATTTTGTGTTCCACCTTCAGAAATATGGATATCTGCCAAATTAGATGAAAATCTGAAGAGATTTAGGACTTGCTCAAAGCACCGGAAGAATAGCCACATAGGCGACATTGTGACACATTGTAATTTTCACAGATCCAAGTAAAATTGAATGCATAACCATCAGATATAAGGCAAAATCCAAAGAAGTAGTACTGTAAGTTGTCATGTAGTATATTCCTCTTAGTACATTTAAAAAAATCTGGCCTTACTTGACCATCGCTGAACAAATTGTTTCTCTCCCTTATTTCTGACCAGGACTTCATTGAAGGACTGCATAAGAGTCATTCTGCCAGATCATTCGTCACTCTTAGGTCGGGTCAGATATGATGATTTAATTTTGCCTCACTGTGTGATTGTTCTGACTACCATTGTTGCGAGTCTCAATCACGAAGAGAGTAGCCCAATCCGAGGATCTGGAATATTTTGGTGGTGGCTTAGATATATACAGTAGGAAGCCTCTCATGAGATCAGATCCCAGATCATCAAATTCGTTGCGCATGCTGTGGTCTATGACTCGAAAAAAGCTGTGGCCAACCAGGGTCTCTGACAAAAATCAAAGTGTCGGAAAAATACTGTTAGGGAGACAGGTAAGACTTCTCTGGCGTGGTTAAGTATGGATTCCCCTTTAGGCTTCATTGTTTCAGATACAGGTGAAATGGTACTTTGCGTTAGACTAAGTTGCTGCCACAGAATGTATTCCTCAAGTAAAGGATTCCATACCTTTTCAGTGTAGGATGGTCAAGACTATCTTCTCTGTGCTCTGACGTTGCTGAATTGATAACTGAAAAGCCACAACTTGATCATGTAATTCGCATATGCCATCCAACGCCGTCGGTGAAATTCACCTGGTTACCTGAACTTTATTCCCTTTGGTGGAATTCATCTTTGAAAACGACTATTAGCTCTAGTAGCTCTTGACTAAAGACTTCCAATACTGGAGTCCTTGCAGAATCATGCAGTGAAACACTTTTCCAGAACAATTTCAGAGGCATGGTATCGATGCCATCGATGGCAAGGTTCAAGAGGTCCTTTTCCAATTTCGCTTCCAGCTTCATGCATATGCTGCCCTTGCAACTCACATGGCCAGGATTTTGTATTCCAATACCCAGCTTCAGATCTCAACCAACAAGAATCT
The DNA here is from genome assembly GCA_949752735.1 of Lumbricus terrestris. Classification (NCBI taxonomy): domain Eukaryota; kingdom Metazoa; phylum Annelida; class Clitellata; order Crassiclitellata; family Lumbricidae; genus Lumbricus; species Lumbricus terrestris. Next base: position 45,143,460 of record OX457043.1, read on the forward strand.
GACATGATAATAGCTGTCACTGAGTGGAGTTTGGGGATGGCCAATAGCTTGGTAACATCCTTTTGAAATATACCATTACCTGTCTCTGTAACATCTGGCATGATCTTGTTATTCAAGTGAAGAGTAAGGGGAACTTGTGGCTCAGAAGAATCTCTGCTGCCAGGGCTGCAAGCTCATCTATCCCAAAATGAAACGCACAATTGCTACTGTCTCTTATACGTTATCATCCAGACTCTGATTCCTTGGTGTATGCGTAATAGCTTGAGCAGTATTTACGAATTGAGCAGTACCTTGCATGGGAACCTCTCCTTTGTGCAGACAGCTTTGCATAGCCGAAGTGATATCAGTAGTGCCTATCAACTAAATTTCAGCTTTTTTGTAATCAATTTTGCATTGCGTCTGCCATATGATACAAGAATTAAAAGCACCACTTCTCGCCATTTGCAACACATGACCAGTGACAAAACAACATCACATCAGTAACGACATGATCATGAATGTTTATATGCTGGAATCTTGTCACTGAGAAGGGTTCTATAGCATGCAGCTCGCATGTATTGAAATCGAAGATTCTAATGCTTGCAATGCAACCGTGTTCCTAACTTCAGTCCTCTTGAGCAAGTCCTAAATGTTCAGCTATCGAGATATAATTTCAGATATTCAGTTTACACATGATTTGGCACAATAATTTCATTTGGTCGTTAAAAAATCTTTTATTTGAAAATTTCACATGTACCTTAAAAACACCCTAACATACATACATACATACATATATACATACATACATATATACATACATACATACATACATGCTTACATACATACATAGATACATACATACATACATACATACATACATACATACATACATACATACATACATACATGCATACATTCATACATGCATACATACATACATACATACATACATACATACATACATACATACATACATACATACATACATACATACATACATACATACATACATACATACATACATACATACATACATACATACATACATACATACATACATACATAGATACATACATACATACATACATACATACATACATACATACATACATATATACATACAGCTTTACAGAGTTACATACATACATACATACATACATACATACATACATACATACATACATACATACATACATACATACATACATACATACATACATACATACATACATACATACATACATACATACATACATACATACATACATACATACATACATACATACATACATACATACATACATACATACATACATACATACATACATACATACATACATACATACATACATACATACATATATACATACAGCTTTACAGAGTTACATACTGCGGCCGATCGGCAGGCACTTTTTTAACGGAAATAGAGATGCAAAAACTTATACAAAAAAATTCGATGTCTCAAATGGAGGCTGTAAGACAAGACAAAAATTGTTACAAACGATCCCAAAGAGACAACGACGTCACATATCTTGATAAAAAAAGTCTCGACAGTCGACAAAACACGCACCAGAGGGAGTTGTCGTCGTTAAAGATATAAATAACCACCACGGACTTTCCATTACTCATCCTTTCTTCCAGCCAATTGCAGTAGCCGAGCCTGTCATGTATATACATAATATACAATACATATACACACACACATACATTTGCATATACATATACACATACATATACATATACATATACTTATACTTATACATATACATATACATATACTTATACATGTATATATTATATACGATATGTATATGTATTTACATATTATATGTAAGTATACGCAATGCACGCATATATTTGTTTGTTTGTTTGTTTGTATGTGCACTTGTTATAGCGCCCCTTCAAGCTCTTTCTACTCAGAGGCGCTCCCGAATGCAGAGCGGACACTGCATCGGAGTTTCACGCCGAAGCGCTGAGCAATTGTGAGTGAAGGACTTGCCCAAGGTCCTTACGCGGCGAGGTGGATTCGAACCTCGAACCTTCCGGCTTCAAGGCAACGACGCCACCACTACACCACCGCGCCCCACATTATATATGTTACATGTATATGTATATATGTATATATGTATATATATTTATATATTTATAAGACACATTACTGGCGTTAAGGCTCTTTCCGAGAGGCGTCGCACCAAACACATTCGACAAGCGGGAGCGTTTTCTGGTTGATTTCGTAAATGGAAATGCAATAAAAACGCACAACCAACTAGGACGACGACGACGACGACAAAGAAGAAGTAAAACGTGCCTCGGACGCCATCTGGCCACTGACGAAGCGTCTTAATGGCTCATGAAAGGCTGACAAATTGTCGGCACATGGCGGTCCAGATAGCGGGGCTTTGGAATGTCTTTTATGCGTAGCCATTCCGGGAAGCGCTATAAGCAGACGCGGACAAGACTTGCGTTGTAAAAGAAGTCGTTTGATAACGCTGTTAACCGTTATTATAAGAGTTCAAAATCGTTACGCATGTTGTAGGCTGTACGAGGTGTAATGTTAAAGGGGCGCTATATAAATCTTTGAAACGACTGAGCGTCTGTATATATATATATAGCTGTACGTGCATAAAAATATATAATATGTGTTGTACAGGATTGCCGGAAAATTTCTATTATTTTCGCCTCCACAGTCGCCCCCCTTATACCACCTACATGGCCACGTCCTGACAAACATACATACACACCCACCCACAAACATACATACATACACACCCACCCAAAAACATACATACACAGTTACACACCCACCCACAAACATACATACACATCCACCCACAAAAATAAATACACACCCACCCACGGTCTCACACACACACATCATCCTGTATAGATAGTCTATTGATTGTAATCTTACTGTGACATTAGTTTTACATGTTTGTCCATACTTTACGGGTTGCCTTCAATCGACTTTATATGCCATGACGTGGTTATGCATGGCGAGCTTTTGTGTGCTGCCAGTGCTGGTATCTAGAATAGACGTGTATAGTTGGTCAACGATTGACATTGCATTTCAAACAAGTTATCCACGTTTCTCCAAATATTTTCATGTAAACAAATTGGTTTGATCATGCAGAGATATAATTATAGTCTTCTGACTGTAAATGACCTCATGGTTGCCCGAGTATATTGCTTACAACTGCCTGTAGGCTAAGTGGTCTTTTGAGTGCCTTCGAATGGTGAGGAATTTAAATGTTGAACTAGAGAATAAGGTGATGGAGAAAATGTTTATGTGGGTGGTCTCCTGACCGCATTTGTCAGGTCTGTTTTTAAGGAATTTTTAGAACTGCACAATTTCTTTCCTTTTCCATCATCCATGGTAAATTACTTCCAATCGGAGGACAATGACCTTTTATGCTAGTTTTAACTGTACAGAAGTGCTTCTACAACTGCACATTTTGTCTACACTGCAAGTTAAAAACATGCGCATGGGTCGCTCCGCCATCGCATGAGTGGTCTCAAGATTATAACGCATTTTCATTTGCTGGTAAAACGGTATAGGTGGGGGTCCTTTTAAAAGCCATGGATTTACGGCGGTTTTAAAATAATGTGAAGTAAACCACTTGTAAAATTCTAATCCTTTCAAATTCTATATTCATGACCTCACAAAAATCTCTAAGCCCCCCAAGAAGCCCCAGATTAATATTTTTTGCTAAAAAAGTCATCGGCTGTTTTTGGCCCGGAATATTGTTTTCCCGCGGCTAGTTCTGGACCAAATTTGTCCAGCCCCCAAGAACGGGAAACCAAACTCCGCCCATGGTTATTCAGAATCCGAATACGAAAAATTGTCTCTATTACTCAAAAGCGCATGATGGCATTTCCACAAATCACGTGACCTCATCAAAATTTCTAAATGAAATATTTGACTATATCTTTCATCGTGGTAAGATTAAATGAAAACAATCTCCTTCAAATTAGCAAACAAATAATATTGATACCTTAAAGCGTCTCTCCTATTTATGGCTACACCAGACGTGGTCGGCGCTTCGTACACGCGCTGACCCATGGTCCTCATCGTAATTTAATTTGGACCTACACAAAGGATGCTCAACATCCTTCAAAACAAATTTACAAATTCGTTGCTGGCATTCCAATGGGATCCCATGCAGTAGTCTGCTGGGTTTTTTTCAAATTCAAATTACAAAAATTGAACAATTTAGGATTTCACAAGAAGATGAATTCTTGGGTCGTCAAGGGCGCAATCTGCTGCCTTTGTGTATATATATACAACATCTATGTATATACAGTTACACACGCAAATATGTATACACTCTATAGGCCTATACGCACAAACAAATGTATAATTGTATATTATATGATATATATATATATATATTGTCTGGGGATAGGCAACTTTTTCTCCTTACCAATGTATACAGGAAATTTATTCGTATATACGCCACAAGCAGTGCTTAAAGTGTGGAAAAATAAATGCCTGGACGCCCCAGTTCGGGGATCATTTCGGGGTTCATTTCCAGATCCCCTCATGTGTTATTATTACATTACATAAAGTAAAGTCCACCATGGGCCGAAGGCCCGTAGGAGAAGGCGCTCATCTCCTTTTCTTGGCCCTGAGCCGGTGTCATGAAACGGAGTATCCCCCCTGAAAGCTATCCGGGTGGATGAATTAATCTATCCCCCCGGATGGAATTAACCGGTCTATACTATCCGGGGAGATAAACCATTCTATCCCCTTTTTTGAAAAATGCGCATAATAAAAATATTTATGCTGTAATCAAAATTTAAAGTGACTCTAATTGTTTTAAGTGTCCTATAGGCAATGCTCAGATAAAGGCAACTCGAATTTATTTAGTGACTCTGAGTGTTCTTAAGTGTTTTAAATGTTTTAAGTGCTCTAAAAACAGGGAAAAACAAATTATCTAGTCGAAATAAACATAACTGTTAGTGTCATTGTTCAAAACAAAGCAGATGAAAATTAATTTGCAAAAAAAACTACACGCGGAAGCGGTTTTTTCGACTTTTTCAATTTTGGGGGGATACAATTAATACGGGGGATACTCTATTTCGTGACACCGGCAATGGACGAATCCCAAGGTCCTGGACACGGGGCTAGTGTTTTCCAGGACTTGCCGTTTACTTCCCAGCTTACGCTGGTACCAAATTATACTGCTTGGTGACAGAGGCAAGTGTGCGTAAACAACTTGCCCAAGGTCGTTACCCGGATTCGAACCGCAACCGCCCGCTCCGTGAGCAGACGCGTTACCAATCAGCCACCGGGTCGCACAGACAGCTTATTCCTCTATTCTTCTTCTCCATTTTCACACTTCGAATGCCTCCAGTCTCTTTACATGTATATATGCACTATTTTCTCTTGGTCCATGTCTCAGACATTATACGTTAATGTTAAAAGGAAAATAACATTGAATTGATTTGAATGATTGCATGCATGCGTGGTCTTGTGATTGCAGTGGCATCTTAGCCGGGACGGTGGTCTTATGGTAGATTGAGAGGCCTTATGATGGCATACACGTAGGTCTGTTGGTAGCATGACCTTTGGCCTTTGACCTTCTTGTTACTTCAAAGCAATGAAGAATGTCACAAAAAGTCCATGTCCGAAACCCACCTTCCGCCATCTTTACTCAATTTCTGTTTATCCTCGTCTGCAAATTGTCAATGCTCAGCCTGTCTCTGTCTGACTCTGTCTGTCTCTGTCTCTTTCTGTCTGTCTGTCTCTGTCTGTCTCTGTCTGTCTCTGTCTGTCTCTGTCTGTCTCTGTCTGTCTCTGTCTGCCTCTGTCTGCCTCTGTCTGTCTGTCTGTCTCTGTCTGCCTCTGTCTGTCTCTGTTTGTCTCTTCTGCCTCTGCCTGTCTCTGTCTGTCTCTGTCTCTGTCTGTCTCTGTCTGTCGCTGTCTGTCTCTGTCTGTCGCTGTCTGTCTCTGTCTGTCTCTGTCTGTCTCTGTTTGTCTCTGTCTGTCTCTGTCTGTCTCTGTCTGTCTCTGTCTCGGTCGTCGTCTCTACTATATCATACTGTCTGCCTTTTCTATCATTCTGTATGTCTGTCTATCTGTCATTCTACCGCTCTGCATGTCCTTCTGTCTGTATCAATCTTGCTGTCTATATGTGGGTGTATAACTGTATATGTCTCACCTCTTGTCTTTCTAAATAAGTGTTTATCTCAATCTTCTATACTCTTTATACATCGCGCCGACGGACGAACAGGCAGAGCAACCGAGAGAGACTAATGGAGATATAGGACAGGATACTAACGAAGGAAAGACATTTATAATTGGAATTGATATTCATCGATAGCTTTTTCTACGCAGTCATTACTTTATGATAATGACAATAAATACATGAACGATAAATGATCACATTCCGGTCGCATGTAACACACCTTTGTCTATTATCTCGTTTCTACCACATCAGAGCAATACATCACACTATAGAAGTCGGCTCTGACTAAGGAGAAAAGTTGCCTCTTCCCTTGTCTTTTTCTGACCTTGACAGAGGCGGATCCAGGGGGGCCAATCCGGCCATGACTCCCATTTCAAAAGAGCATAGGACGTAGCCCCCCATTTTGGTTTCAACCAGCATTAAATCGATGCAACGGGAGAGAAAAGTAGGATACGACGACTAGAGAGGTCATAGTATATTACTTGGAGTCTTGGAGAGATTACGTCGACCAGAAGACTGATGACTAAAAAGGTCATCAGTTATTTTGGCAGGGAAAATTTACATATTTTCCAGACATTTCGACCAAACGACTAAAAAAAGGTCATCAGATTTTTTTCTGGCAAAAATAACCGAAAGTTTTGCTCCCCTACCCCTTTCGAAAATTTCTGCATCGGCCACTGGACCTTGACTATGCTAATTCGGTTCTTGTGGGCATACTACAGTCTTCAGACCTTGAGTTCTGTATGCATGCAGTCTGCAATGCATTCAAAACTCCATAGACCCGTCTATATAATAGGGATTACAGGTTATAAGTATATTATATATAATTTTATATACCTCGCATAGTGCTGCATTCGTGTCCCACCAAGAACCAGTTCTTCAGTCTTTCTCCTTCGTCAGCTGCATTGGCTCCCTGTCGAGTTCAGGATGAAATAAAACTTGGCCTGTTTGACCCACAAATCCTTCAGCACCACGCAGCCGACCTCCTTAATCACTATATACCTTCAGTCACTGCTTTCTCCTTGCCTTTCTACTCGTTGCCTGCGATCATCAATAATCTTATGGGTATCTTGGCTGAGCCCCTATGCAGAACATGGATCTACATGAGTGTGCCCGGGTTTATGTTTGTGTGCGTGTGTGTGTGTCGTTGTGTCTGCTTCTTTGTGTGTGCGTGTGTGCAAAGTGGAAGAATTGCCAGTATATGTAATATATATTTATGGACGACAGAATATATGCTGTTAGGAAGAGAAGCGACGCTGTATTATTTGAATCGATTCAATGGCGACAGATTGTGTTAGAGCGAATGTGAAAGAATGAAGGAGAGAGGTAAAAGGAGAAAGAAAGAGACACACGAGACGGACAGATAGAAATACAGAGGAAGACATTCACAGATAGGCAAATGGTCAACAAGGCAGACAGGCGATGAGGATCCGAGATATAGACACACACAGAGACAGATAGACTGACGTTGGGCATCCTCCTCTCTGCCTGTCTCTCCTTGCTTCTGTTCCTCTGTTCGTCCCCCTCTCTCTCTCTCTCTCTCTGCCTCTGACTCTGTATCTCTCTCTGTCTCTTTGTGTCTCTCTCTCGCCCTCTGTCTCCTGTCTCTGTCTCTCTGTCTCTGTCTGTCTCTCTTTATCTGTCTCTCTCTCTCCCTCTCTCTCTCTCTCTGTTTCTCGCTCTCGCTCATGTGTCAGTTCTCTGTCTCTATCTGCAAATGCCCAAAGGCATTATCCCTCTATCCCTCTTTCCATCAATCTCTCTCTCCCTCGTTCCCTCTCCTCCTTCCATTGCTCCTCATCTCCTCTTCTCTCTTCCATTCCAGTAATGTTCTGTGGAGACGTCGGCTGTTGCCAAGCAGTGTGTCCAATCTGCGACGCTGGAGGAGAAGAATAACGCTAAACACGATCCAAAGAATGACGTGACAGAACGGCAGGCAGACAGTCATACAAACACACAGGCAAGCAAATAGACATACCGAAGGACAGACAGACGAACATGCAAATGAGCAAACAATTATACAGGCAGACAGACAGATAGGGAGACAGACATACAGACATACAGACATACATACATACAGACAGACACACAAACAGACAGACAGATAGACAGACAGATAGACAGACAGACGGACGGGCCATCAGCCAATGCAGCACAGCAAAGTCCAAGCGATGCTGTGTCACGATGCTCAGCTCTCACGCACACATGTACAATGTATATTTATTCCCAAAAATACATATTTTTATACATATTTATATACATATTTATATATATATATTCATATTTTGGATATACGCCATTCGTGCTGCGCTATATAAGACCTATTTCCACATTGTTATTTTTAAATAAATACATATTATATACATACATATTATATACATGCATATAATATTATACGCGCATATGAAATATTATATATATATGTATATATAATTATATATGTATATAAATATCTTATTCTTATGCAGGACAAACTTTATCACTGAACAAAAATGTTCCTTAAATGTCCATACAACCTATATAATTATATGCCTACACAGATCATAATAATACTGTCGATTGCTTGCATGTATAGGCCACATGTACATGTATGCACACAATATATATTATATAGGAATTATGTGCCATGTATATGAATAAAGCAAATATTTGGCGATGTCCTTGGCAGACACATGATTTCGATTTTTAGATGGACTTATCTATGAATCTTAGCATTGATAAGCCTGAGACTTTCTTATTATAGGCAATAACGGGGATACAGAGAAAGGAGAGAGAGACAGAGAGACAGAGACAGAGACAGGGACATGGATAGAAACAGAGACAGCGACAGAGAAAGAAGAACTCCCTAGAAGCCACGTGGACTCCAAAGTATCAATATCTTACATCAGGCTATTGTAAGCCAATGACAGATAATAGACTACGCCTGAAAAGGATGGAAGAATGGGATGATTCTTTATTCGAGGACATCATGTACAGTGTATGCGTAGCACGGTGTTCTATAGGGCCTACGGCGTGGGTCATTAAAAAAATAAGCCAAATTGTTTTTCATATTATCTCTAATGCCTGATAATTAATCATCCTCAAATTTTCACCAATATTTAGAGAATTGAACGAACAATATGATTTCAGCATATCATGTTATAAATTTGAACGGATAGATAGGCCTATACGAATCTTTTAACTTCATCTGCCGAAATTTAAGTTTTCATCAAGTCTGTTATGGTGTTCGTTGCGGTTTCGATGTATACAAAGCTGACCATCCCAGACTATATTATCTTCCATCCAGCATGCTCAGCTCCAACCGTTAATGCCAGTTTCTCATCCACATCGTCAAGCATGCGTATACCGGTATAGCCAGCGATGGTGTAGGCCAGTGGTTCCCAACCCTTGGCCCGCCGGCCAAAAGTGACCCGCCAGGCCTAAAAAATGTCCCTCGTCCCTCAAAGAATTAACAACAATATAAATATTATGACAAAATTGACACTTTGGACTGGATAAAACACATAATTATATTCCATTACAAATTATTTTATTTTGGCGCCTATAAATAACACCAAACATTATATTTTTTATTCAATTATAACAGTTTTATATACTTTTAGTTAATTAAATATAGTCTAAGTCGTGTGGCCCCCTAATGCTCTTCAACTAAGAAAAAAATGGTCATCATGTCCTCCAACTTAGAAAAGTGGCCCTCAAGTCAAAACAGGTTGGGAACCACTGGTGTAGGCCTACACAAGGGAGAATTTTGGTAATCTGTTTCCATTGGATACTTTGAAATAAGCATTTATCTTTTCAATCCTTTCAATTCTTAGAAACCTTTGAATCGTTTTAGAGTGATGTTTAGTTCGTTGAGTCCTTTGAACGTTCGAAGACCTTCAGAACAATCGTGTCTTTCATTCGTGTTCCGTTCCTCCTTCGGAGTCTTGTCCATAGAATTCGAAGTTTTATTGGACATCGATAGTTCTTCAATTTCTCATCGCCTCCGTTTTCAATGATCTTTAGCTTCCGCCTGACTTCGTTCATTGTCTGTCTACGGCTTTCACGGCTTTTGTTTTCTTGGAGTTTTTTTTCTCGCGGCTTCCTAATCTAAATGCTTCTTTCCCTTACTGACAACTGCTCTCAATGCCGCATTCTCTCAGTGCATGCTTCATTATTCCCTCTCTGCCCATCATTCTCTAAATGCCTCATTCTCTCAGTGCATGCCTCATTCTCTAAGTGCATGCCTCATTATTCCCTCTCTGCCCATCATTCTCTAAATGCCTCATTCTCTCAGTGCATGCCTCATTCTCTAAGTGCATGCCTCATTATTCCCTCTCTGCCCATCATTCTCTAAATGCCTCATTCTCTCAGTGCATGCCTCATTCTCTAAGTGCATGCCTCATTATTCCCTCTCTGCCCATCATTCTCTAAATGCCTCATTCTCTCAGTGCATGCCTCATTCTCTCAGTGCATGCCTCATTATTCCCTCTCTGCCCATCATTCTCTAAATGCCTCATTCTCTCAGTGCATGCCTCATTCTCTCAGTGCATGCCTCATTATTCCCTCTCTGCCCCATCATTCTCTAAATACCTCATTCTCTCAGTGCATGCCTCATTCTCTCAGTGCATGCCTCATTATTCCCTCTCTGCCCCATCATTCACTAAATGCCTCACTATCTGACTGCCAAATTCTCTCACAGGCTCGTGCTCTTAATGCCTCATTCTCTCGTCACATTATCCCACTGCCATATTCCCTCACTGCCCCAATCCCTCACTGCCTCCTTCAATTAAGACCTCATTCTCTTAATACCCCATTCTCCAACTGCATCATTCTCTCAATACCTCTTTCTCTCTATGCCTCATTTCTCTCACAGCGAAATTCTTCAGCCGCCTTCTCTCACTCTCTCGTTCTCCAATTGCCTCCTTCTCGAATTTCCTTCATCATGTCTCCACTGCCTTCCCTATTTGCTTCTAACTCATTCCCTAGCTCTGCCACTTCTCCATTTGCCTTCCATCATGTCCCTGCCTTCCATCACGCCCTTTCCCTTAGTCGAAATTTCCATTCCCCTCAATAAATGCGCTTTCATACAAGGTCACTCCTCTCCATTTTTCCTTTCCTCTTATCTCTCCATTCCCTCCCTCCTCGTCCATACTTTCTACCATCCATTTTTCCACTCCTCCTATCCCTCCATCTTCTCCATCCTGGTCCCTTCTGCTCCCCTCCTCCTCCTCCTGCTCCTTCCTTTACAATGCTAATCATTAGTGACGTTCGAATCCATTCGACCACAGCACACGAAAGATAGCAACAGGAAGCAACTAGTCATTGGGAAAAAAAGACCGAAGACACATACACACAGATAAACAGACAGACAGATAGAGAGGTTGACTCGTGGATGCTGGTCGAACTGAGACTCAAACAGAGAAAGCGACCCCACAGGCACGCACGTACACAATGAGAGACACACCCAGAGAGATACATACAGAGAGAGAGAGAGAGACAGGGAAAGAGAGAGACAGGGAAGAGAGGGAGACAGACAGACAGAAAGTGACAGAAATACAGACGGACAGAGACAGTTTGCCGAGACAGACAGACAGAAAGAAAGAGAAACAGACACACACACGGACAGAGAAACAGAAAGACAGAGGGATATAGAGAGACAGAGAAAGACATATATTAAAAGAGAGAGATAAAGAGAGTACCAGTCACACAGAAACGTACATTGACACACACGCACACCACACGCACACGCACACCACACACACCACGCACCACACACACACACACCACACATACCACAAACACACACACGCACACCACACACACACACACACACACGCACACCACACACCACACACACACACATCACACACCACACACACCACAAACACACACACGCACACACACGCACACCACACACACCACACGCACACCAAACACACCACACACACACACACACACACACACACACACACACACCACACACACACAGTGGGGCGCGGTGGTGTAGTGGTGGCGTCGTTGCCTTGAAGCCGGAAGGTTCGAGGTTCGAATCCACCTCACATCGCCGCGTAGGGACCTTGGGCAAGTCCTTCACTCGTAATTGCTCAGCGCTTCGGCGTGAAACTCCGATGCAGTGTCCGCTCTGCAGTCGGGAGCACCTCTGAGTAGAGAGCTTGAAGGAACGCATTAACAAGTTCGCACACACAAACAAACAGATAACGTTGTACGTATACACGCAGGGGACAGCGACAAGCAAAGCGCCACCTATCCTGTAATACCGTTGGCAGTTCACAGCAGACGAATACATTATATTTAATCCTATACTTACTCGGGTGGACTTTTCGGATCTCCGTGCGAATAGTCAAGGTCAAGATCGATGAACGCGAGCTGGACCCTTTCGTTCCCGGTCGCGAAGAACCGATAGTGGCAGGATGTGTCGAGCGGGTAAATGTTCGGATAGTTGGGCGAAAATATTCGGCCCGACTTCGATTCGGTGCTGTTGAAAGCGCCCCCACACGACGTTGGATTGCCTGAAACGAGAGAAACAGATGGCAATAAGGACATACTTGTTATTTAATTAATTATTTTTATTTATTTGATTATTATTATTTTTAATTATTTAATTATTATCATTTATTTAATTAATTATTTTTATTTATTTAATTATTATTTTTTATTTAATTATTATTACTTATTCAATTAACTATCTATTTAGTTCTCGAATCTGCTATAATAGCGCCCCTTAAAGGTCTCTAGTCAGAGGCGCTCCTGACCAGTGGCGTAGCCAGGAATTTATGATGGGGGTTTGGGTTTATGGCCTGGCCGGATGGCCTTTCTGACAGCAACCCAACAGTATTACAGTAAATAAAAAGGGAATAAATTAACAAAGGGAATAAAGTAAGAAAAACAATTGTTACTGCGTGCAATTGTTTTGTTTTTCTTATTTAAATGGATAAATAACCTTTAATGAAACTTTTTCCTATGCCAATGGGGAGGGGCTTAACCCCCGAAACCCCCCTTGTCTATGCCACTGCTCCTGACTACAGCGCGGACACTGCATCGGAGTTTCACGCCGAAGCGCGCGAGTCATAATTAATTGCGAGTGAAGGACTTGCTCAAGGTCCTAACGCGGCGGCTTGAGGTGGATTCGAACCTGGAATCCTTCGGCTCCAAGGCACCGAACCAACCACTACACCATCGCGCCTCACAACATGGTCTGTTTAGAAGAACGCAAAGAATTGCGTTCCATTAGCTCAAACGAAAAAGGACTGCAAAGTGGCTGGTATAATTGTATTGTATTGCATCTATGCATTTGTAAAGCACCTTTTACAGTGCACGCCAAGGCGGCCAATCAGTGGCGCTCCCGGTGCGCAAGATCCAGAGAAAAGAGAGTAGTTTTGAGATGGTGAAAGCTGTGCTTCAGCTAATAACGGAGAACGCGTCAATGGAGAAAGTGGATTCCAAAGTGCAGGACCAATGAAAAACACCAAAGTGATCAAAATCATTTTTAATCGATTTCAATTTGAAAAATTTAACCGCAGTTAATCGATAAATTTTCCATTGGATTGATCCGATTTGACCAGGGTCTATGACAACAGAGGCCGTTACCCTGGACAGAAATTTGCTCGGCATACATGTATTACAGCACTTATTAAATTTGTCTACGTTTATGAGCGACCGCAATGGCGGCGCCAGGATTTCAGTTTAATCTCATGCAGGTATTTCAGTTTTTATCGGGGGCTAATCATGGAAATGTTCATTTTACATGTAAAAAAACCCGGATGGCCTTTTTAGAGGGGCTCACCCCCTAGCTCCCTGGTGCCGCTACTGAGCGCTCGCAGATATTTTTGCGTGGGGGGGGGGGTCGGGGTTAAACACAATGGTCGTTGGCAAATTGTTTCGCAGGAGCCTGAAACTTGCGAAGCAGTAAATCAGGAAATTAAGAACGTAGGTACTTCTATATAGACTTCCACGTGTGAGTGTTTTAGCTTCACTTTGTGCAGTGGCGTAGACAAGGGGGGGGGGTTTCGGTGGTTAAAACCCCCATTGACCTAGGAAAAAAGTTTTTAAAGGTTATTTATCCACTTAAATAAGAAAAGAAAAAAAACAATTGCTTGTAGTAACAATTGCTTTTCTTACTTTATTCCATTTGTTACTTTATTACTGTTGGGTTGGTGTCAGAAAGGGCATCCGACCAGACGAAAAAATCCAAGACCCCTCCCCATTATAAATTCCTGGCTGCGCCACTGACTTTATGTTATTGGCAGCTAAATGTTGAACCGGATGCGGCGACTTGGTTTCCTTCCGGCCATGTTCCTATAGCATGGAGAAATTAACAGGTGGAGCTGAAGCTGGACTACCTCGTGCCGTAATGCCAAATGTCAATCACGCCTTGCTGAGCCTTGTCACACCTCTAGCAAAAAACCGCTTATGCAGTAACTTAGGCTACTGTATACGTCGACTCAAGACGTATCTTTTTTCTAAGGCGTAGCCTCAGTGCTTAAAGTGTGAAAAATTAAGTCAGCCTGGACGCCTCTTACCTTTCCAAAGTAAGTGCCTGGACGCCCCATACCTTTCCAAAAGAAGTGACTGGACGCCCTTACCTTTCCAGTCAGTGCTGGTCAATAAGTGGTAGGACGAAGTTCAGATTTTAAAATAAGTGCATGGACGCCGTCCATGACCGTCCAGGCAGACTTTAAGTCCTGCGTAGCCTACATCTGATTGATTATGCTTGTGTTTGTAGAGGCGCCCTTGTAACGGCATGAGCTGTGTTACGGCGTCATAGAAATTGTCGTCATTATTACTATAATTATTATTATTATTATTACGCCCAGAACCGCGTCCATTCGTTCTTACCAGTAAAGGATGTTAAGACTTTATTCTGGCCATCAACTTTAATTTTGTTTCTATTACTTATTAACATGCTTCGACATGTAATTGGGTGCGGTGTGTCACACGAATTTGTCTCGTTTTTAAATTTACGAATGTTATTACCATTAGCGCCAGTGGCGTAGACAAAGGGGTTCGGGGGTTAAACCACAGGCGCAATCACGTCCTAAAAGTTGGGGGACCATAATGAATCACGTCCTAAAAGTTGGGGGACCATAATAATAAAGTTAGGGGACCACTCAAAAGTTGGGGGACGCGTCCCGTGGGTCCCATAGGGTGGTTGCGCCTATGGGTTAAACCCCTATTGGCTCAGGAAAAAGTTAGAAAGGTTATTTATCCACTTGAATAAGAAAAAACAAAAGAATTGTTTGTAGTAACAATTGTCTCTCTTACTTTATTCCATTTGTTACTTTATTCCCTTTTTATTTACTGTGATACTGTTAGGTTGGTGTCGGGAA
Source organism: Lumbricus terrestris (assembly GCA_949752735.1). NCBI lineage: Eukaryota > Metazoa > Annelida > Clitellata > Crassiclitellata > Lumbricidae > Lumbricus > Lumbricus terrestris. The sequence continues at coordinate 45,158,956 of OX457043.1, forward strand.
GGGCATCCGACCAGACCATAAACCTCCAAACCCCCCCATAATAAATTCCTGGCTACGCCACTGATTAGCACTTTAGTGCAAAGAAATTTGCTAAAGCCAACAACTACCGGTACATGCAGTTGTGCGCGGCCGCCATGGTCACTATAGGGAATTACCGATTGACTTGATGAGCTACGACTGACTGACTTAGTCGAGTGGCTCCTCTAGTCGTTGAAACCGAACTGTTAAGTGAACGAAGTCACTAGTAGTCGGTAGTTTAGCGACTGGTTTCGACTTCAGGGCTTAGTTGAGGGGACGGATGGTATATTGTGGTTGTGGAAGCAATGACGGTTTTGCCATAACATTCGTCAATAGTGCGCAGACCTGATGCCAAAAAGTCAGCGGTCAAATGGAATGGTCTTGAAGCGTTTGCCATATAGTGGTAGTAAAAGACCATATGGTGCAGCATGCGTGGAAGCCAGTGCAAGATTATTATATTATTTATGGCCGAATACGCGGGAAAGAGAGAGAGAGACACAGAGAGAGAGAGAGAGAGAGAGAGAGAGAGAGAGAGAGAGAGAGAGAGAGAGAGAGAGAGAGAGAGAGAGAGAGAGAGAAGCAGCCGGACGGACGGACGGACGGACAGAAACAAAGGCAGATGAAGAGACAGAGACAGAGATGTGAAGAGACAGATACAGAGACAGAGACAGAGATAGACAGATGAAGAGACAGAGACGTATACGGACGAAGAAACAGACAGGTGGACGAATAAAGACAGAGACAGACTGATGAACAGAGACAGAGACAGAGACATAGACAGAGACAGAGACAGAGACAGAGACAGATACAGAGACAGAGACAGAGATAGACAGATGAAGAGACAGAGACGTATACGGACGAAGAAGCAAACAGGCGGACAAATAAAGACAGAGACAGACTGATGAACAGAGGCAGAGACAGAGACAGAGACATAGACAGAGACAGAGACAGAGACAGAGACAGATACAGAGACAGAGGGATAAAAGAGACGGAAACGTTTGTGGCAGCGAAAGGGATTAGAGGACAAACCAATCGCATAAACAAAATGAAGTCCAAATGTTCCCAATGAAAAACAGGAGAGGGAGGGAACAAGGAGAGGAGGGATGGAGGGAAGGATGGAGGGAAGGATGGAGGGAAGGATGGAGGGAAGGATGGAGGGAAGGATGGAGGGAAGGATGGAGGGAAGGATGGAGGGAAGGATGGAGGGAAGGATGGAGGGAAGGATGGAGGGAAGGATGGAGGGAAGGATGGAGGGAAGGATGGAGGGAAGGATGGAACCACTCCTGTCCCACCATTCGGCTCTTTGATGAGGCAGCCGATGAATCCCAAGGACTCGTGGGAATAGCATCGATGGAGGACGTAACGCCTACTTCCCAACTTACATGTACATCATCTTACGCTGCTTGGTGACAGATGCCTTTGCACACAAATAAATGCACTGGGTCCTGACACGGAGTTCGATAAGCATGCTCTAACTCAACATCGTTGGATTCAACCACCACACCACCGTGTCATACGCATACTCACACAAGCACACACACACACCTTCACATACGCACACACAACTATACCCACACACGCGCACACATACATACACACCTACGCACACCTACACAGACGCACACACGAACACACAGATACACACATACACACGCATGCATACCTAAACACACACACACACACATCTACATATACAGATACACACATACACAAACTTCTATATGTCTGCACACAGGCACACACAATCCTACACACACACACACACACACACACACACACACACACACACACACACACACACACACACACGATCATGCAACAATACAGATAACAGTAGCTTGTTGCAAACTTGCAATATAGGGACTGGTAGTCGAACCATCAGCATATCCAGGGCTTTTTAACGTGCAGTTCTACACAAAATGTGCAGTTGCAAATGAATTTGTGCAGTTGTAAAAGCAGTAAATGACATGTGCAGTGGAAATCATTGCAAAGAGGTACAATGTACTTGCAGACGGTTCACGATGGAAGAGCGAAGGAGCTGTGCAGTGAAAAAATAAGCAGGGAGGCGGGGAAAGAAGCAATTTCTAAGTAAATGACTAAAAAAACATGTCATCAGAGTTTTTCGTCGGCGACTTGCGACAGTTTTTTTTTGGGGGGTGGGGGAATTTTCTGAGACGTGTTAACCAAATGAAAGAACTTCTCTAGCATCATTATGTGAATGCGTCAGTCAAGAAGCAATCGATGGCGATGCCAAACAGATGCCCCATCGATTCGGTCAGTTGAAATGACCGCCGCTGACCACCACTGGCCAGCATTCCGATGAGCAAGAAAATGTCCAGAACCACAAAAGTCCACTCGTTTTAGTCAGGGACGCTCAATTCCTGGATATAGCTAATTTACCACCACCACCCCATTTCCATTTTCCCATTTACTGGAATCGTTTGGACAGACTACTCTGCAGTACACTTCCATCCCTCTTTCCCTATCTGCCATTTCCATCTCTCCATCTTCCCTTCTCTGCTACCGCTTCCATGAACACGTTTAAGATGGATAGCATTGTGTCTATGCGATCACCATGCAATTAATGTGGCCTGTGGGGTCGACATTCAGTAACGTCTTCCACGGAAGCACGTGAAAATAATTAAGTCCTTTATAACCGACGCTGGGCTGGGAGTATGGACTTTACTTCTGGGTATCAGTCAGAAAATTACGATATATAAGTATGTTGACTTCTAAAGCATGACGTGAATAAAATGATATAGTGCCTTTTACGTGCACCATCTTAAGAGCCATGTGAGAGCACTTAAAATACATTAATACGCCTGTGATGCATGTGCCCTTCACCAAGTGATATTGATAAAGTTTCTGCTTAATCTGTGAATCAGTACGTTGCAGAGTTAATGAATCAATGAATGAATAAATAAATAAATAAATAAATAAACAAATAAATAAATAAATGAACGCATGATTAAATAGATTGGGTTATATAAAGAAAAACCTGGGGCAATTGCGTAATTTGTCATAGAAAAACTGTCGACCATGGTCCTGCCACAGGTTTCTTCACCCCAGTTTCTTGCACTGCTTTAGTCCCTCTTATGGTCCTCCGAGCGAAAGTCCTTTACCCATCCTTGATGATTAAAGGCATCAACTTTTATTTAGCATATACATGAATGCAGTCAAATCGAGTGTCTTTCCTTCACGTTGCCTTTTGTTGCACCACGCTGGTGTCTGCTGCTACCAGTCACTACTGTAACTGGTGTCGTAATGTTTTCTCGGTTAAAGTTTAACGACGCCATTCATGGTTATTTATCTGCGTGCGGGGTAAGGGTCCTAACTAAGCGTAGGGCCCACCCCCTAAGTCGCTGGATGTAAAAACCTCGTGGCCATCGATCGAGTTATCTTCTAATTCGCTACACTCTCCGCCATAATCGAGAATCGTATTGAGGTCAACATAAAAGTGACGTCATGTCCGGCCGGTCGTTCGCGGTCACTCGATCGATGACGTCACATCGAGTGACGTAATAAATAATGACAAGAACTTTGGTTTATTTTATTTCTTTTGCGAATTCAGTCTAACGCACTAAAAATGCTATTGAACTGTTGACTTCAAACGAACTGAGAATATAAATTCCATATTCAAGGCGTGACCTTCCTTGCCATCATAATGCACTTAATTTTTTGTGCTGAATAGACTAGTTGCCCCTAGTATCAGGATATTATTTTCTCTTCTGGCTTTCCCCTTTGTTACCTTGCAACTTTTTAACATTTTTAGATAAAAAAAGTGCCTTGTCTTAAATGACTTCAATAAAAAGACTGTTTGAATGATTGATCGATTGATTGATTGATTAATTGATTGATTGATTGATTGGTTTGGTTATGCGGTTTTCCATATTAAATACTGTCGCGCTATAGAAGCTCTGATAATGTTCCGTAAATTGGATCAATTAAGACCTGACCAATATTATCCGAAACGTGAGTTAATGTAAAAGACAATGCAAGGGCGGATACAGAAATTTTCGTAGGGAGGGGGCCAAAGTCCTACGGAACTACTCATGGGGGTGCCACGTCTACTTTCCGAGCAAAATAGCTGGTAAAAACTAAAAAAAATCTAAATGGGGGCCATGGCCGGATTGACCCCCCTCTGGATCCGCCCCTGGAGATATGCATACGTAAATATATATATATATTATACATAGTATGTATTATAAATAGTATATATATATATGTTTTATTATGGGCTTTGTATACGATTTAACTTAGCTTAGCTTTTTAATGAGAAGTTGTTCGAAACAATTTTGTGCAAACTAAAATGCACGTATCGGGGTTGCAGTGGTCATACGATGACCTTTGTCCTGCGTTGATGTGTGTCGTGCTAACGGTAATGTTTTACGATGTCATCATTGTTTATCTATGTTGCGTAAAATAGTTCCAGAAAAGAAATCGATGGAACAATACAGTAGGCTATACTGAGTATAGGAGCAAATGCACTGAAATACAACGATATAAATTGACAGCGGAATTGCTCAGTGCTGTTTTTAAGGATTTTCTAGTACTGCACAACCCCTTCTTTTCTTTCCCATCCTCCATGGTAAATTGCTTCCAATCAGAAGGCAATGGCTTTTTTTTTACTAGTTTCAACTGCACGGACGTGCTTTTACAACTGCACAAATCCTTTTAAAACTGCACATTTTGTGTACAACTGCGCGCTAAAAAAAGCCCTGGAATTGCCTGACAATAAAATACAATGGAATAGCGTGACAATGAAATTCCGAATAAAATAGTTCAAGAGGAGAACAGCATAAAAGAAGAATGCAGTACAGTGCAATAAAGTATAATACTCTAAAATACAATGGAACTGCGTGACAATGAATTCCGTCCATCACTCGAGTGACGTGTTTTTCACAATGACACATAATCACGTCACAATGAATTATTAAGCCAATCACTAATGTGACGTATTTCACAAAACTCTCATGCTCTGCAGGAATGGATAGAGCTGTTAAATGTGTCGCGATTGACAAGATCCATTGTAACGTAATCTTGATCCAATGCTTTGTACACTAGTTCATGTTAGTAAAAACCGTTTTTTCGTTTAAAAAAAATTCTACTCAGATATAGCCGACTTTTCCCCGTTTTTTTTATTTTGTCACGTTTTCCGCTATTTTTCTTTCATGTGACCATAATTTTATTATTTTGAGATTTACTGACCGTAATTATTTTATTTATTTTCCTTAATTTTATATATTTTACGCTGTCTCAGACCTTCAAAGGGACCAGATCATTAAGATCTGAATTGGTGTTTACTAACAAAGTTGTTTCATTTGCTTGCTGATTAAAATTAAATTGCGCAAACAAGGTTTTTGGTTTTAAGCTGTAGTACAGGGTGCAACAAAGTTCAATTTTTCTTGAAAAAATTACGTTTAGTTCCTTTTCAAGTTGGCTTTAATCTGTCTTTTCAAACAACTATGCTCTGTTGTATTCGTCGCTACCGGAATTTTTATTTGTCGCAGTTAAATTCTGTCCTCGTGTGACTCCCTGCTCCTTCATTCTATTTTTAACCGAAGTTTCCGAGGCTGTCCACACAATAATATAGGATACGTGTTTTTATATGGCTGCTCAGTTATTTCACGTGAGTGACGTGACCTAAAAACCATACAAATAATAATAAAAAGTCTCAGATATTCATGCAACCTACATGAATAATAGATAATCATGCGGGCTTGTCTAAACTGACACTCGGGACAAGTAGGCTAGTTTTTTTTACCTCAAATTGTCATATTATGAAATATATACATATGATACATATATAATTACATATATAATATATAGTCTATTGCATTTAAATCTATATGCTGAATATATTTATGCAAGCTTGTATAAACTGAAATTTCGGACCAGAATTTTTTTCTCATATTATCATATTATGATTTATATATATTATATATATAATATAATACATATAATTATATATACATATACATCATTATATATTATATCCTTATATATACATATTGCAATTAGGTCTATGTACCTAGTAGGCTATATTTATGCAAGCTTGCATAAACTGAGTCCTGGGATCAGAAGTACTTTCTATCGTACAGTATCATATCATGATATAAATATGATATAGTAAGTCTACATATATAATTAAATAAAATGTATGTAGGCTATAATGTACATACATAGACAGATATATATATTGCATTTAAGTCTATTTGCTTTATAAATGTATGCATGTAATTCGTATAATTAACGAAGGAAGTGTTTCTTCCCACGGAGTATAGGCCTACATACAAATCCTCGAGAGACACGTTTCCTCGTCCGGCATACGACAGGTGTCGCTCTCATCGACCTATGCTGCCGCCATCTGTCGTTGGCCGGAGGAAAGAAGACGACGACGACGACGACGTGTCAAAAGATGAATACTCAACCTCGATATATCGTCTGTCCATTTCCGGTCACGTGTTTCCGCTTCCTCCGATGCCCGACCAAAGGAAATAAATTCATTTTCCAGATACGTATCTGCACATGCATATTCATCGTGCTTTACGGATTTGCGTCTCGTAGAGGAATAATGTATCCGATAAGCTGGAATAACATGAGTGCTTTGATACCCGTCGAAACATGGCGCTTGTTACAGTCGGGGGTCTGTAGTGCTTGCATGCAGATGCATTTTGGACGATTTCTTCTATCACTGGTGAAAAATGTCATCACGTATAAATTATTGTGGCGGTTTATATATCGAAGTATATTCAGACGAAGTTATTTCCGCGTCTGGTGTTGCATGTGACTTCTACTGAATAGCTTAATGAACTCTGATAATAAATACCAAACCGTAAAATTTCATAATGTCTTGCTCCCAGAACACCTAGAAAAACAGCATCATTGCTATTTGCTACCGTATAATATGGCCTCCCAATTTTGTGTGTGTGGTAGTTCTTGCTCAGCTTGTGTAGCATTTGCTACAAGTTCTGCTAATTGTGTCGTGGTCAGCAATTCAGGCCTGTCTTCGACAACAGGAATAAGCTGATTCCAGTGTTACAAAGTAAGCTGATACATGTAGGTCTACTTGTTTCCACAGTTATTCAATAAATCATACAAATTTATTGAAATATTAAGCCAGTCATTTTTATTAGCACTGAAATAATAGAGTAATTTTTTTAAGGTGAAATCCTAAAATTCTGCCATTACAATGTGCAAACTCAAAAATGAATTGTTAGTACTGTAAGTATATTAATTGAATTCTTAGACAGCACTTATCAACACTGATATAGTAAGGATTTTTTATTTAGGTGACAGCTTAAAATGCTATCATTGCAAAATGACAGCATGGAAATTCAACAAATTTCTGATGGGAGGGCCACGTCCCTCCCCAAGCCCTCCTCTCCCCGGCGCTACATGTCTCGGCGACCGTCCGCTGGACGCTCGTTCCACCTGCAATAAACCTTGAATTCTCCCCAAGAGAAGGGGGACTATATTAAACATAACGCATGTAGCGAGTTTCTACACATATATAACGTAACATCGCAGGCTATGTATCGCAGAGATGATATATAATTATATTTCCTTGTAACTGTAGTAGTCGCACAATACACGTTCTGATTTCAGTTGCAAATGCGGGTTCATTCCGCCGTTATTATAGTCTTGCCCATGTATTAGCATCCGGTGTGTATACGACGACCTATTATGACCGCCAGGGTCGTAAACGTCGATCTACGTTAGCCTTTACCACCAACACTTGGTCAGCCATTCGGGTGCAGTCCAACCGTCTAACGGCAACTAATGGCTCATCAGAAAGGCTGTTGACGCCGATAAACCTTTTTTACAGTTATCGCGGTTTATGTAGGTTAGTTCACTACATGTATGATCCGACTAGGCAGCTTTACTGAGCCAGGAATAGAGAGAAGGTCGAAGCTGGAAATTTAGGTGGCTGAGGGGAATTACAATTTCTGGTGTTCTGTGCGTAAAGCCTAGCGCCCGCAAAGCCGTCATTGACACTGACTTAGTCAGAAGTTTAATGTAAAAAAACCGTACAATTTCACCATCGCAGTGTGGAAATATGAAAAAACATGTAAAATATTGAAAGGGAATGCTTTTAAAGTCTTAAAACACGACTGTGAGCGCTAAAATTATGAGTAATTTCGATAAACTGACAGCCTTAGCTGCTACCACTGCAGTGTGGAAATAAAAAAATTCAAAAGTGGGGTGGGGCACACCCATTCCCAAACCTCTCTCCTGCTCAATGCTTTGGACCTCGGCGATCGATCTAATTTGGCCCCCCCCAAATCCACCCGATCCCAAAACCAAATCTCAGCCTATACACAGAGATACCGGAGGTAATTTCAATAGTAATCTAACTAAAAAGGTCCCAAAAACCTTGCGCGGAGTTTCTTTCATATAGGCCTAGTTGTTTCAGCACTCACACTATTTGGGTCAACTGGGCGCCTATGCCTATGCAGTGACTTGAGGTGGATTCGAACTGCAGCCTTCTGGCTCCAGAGCACCGAATATACCACTATACCACCGCCCCACAAATCATTGTGATCTGACATTATTTTATTAAGCGCTATTCAACCCTGAAGATGACTTTTAAAAACCCGCGAAGCAACATCAAGAATTGATTGAAACTTTGTGTTCCCTAAGCACCCAATCCCGGTTCAGATGTGGGCTTGAATTAAACCAATGAAAGCTAAGGCAGCGATGGAGAGCTGATGGAGGTAAAGTAAGCAAGTAAGTATATTCTTTAATATGACCAGCTGCAAAACAGCATTCTGCATGGTGAACAGATGTAGCATATAAAATTCACATAAGACATAAAAACTATCAACACTAAACAAAGTATTTAGTTTGTATAGGAGCATTCTAGATCCAAATGTTTCCTCATCTGATTGTCTGCTATTGGTAGCACCCGTCAAGAACTAAAGTATCACTGCCCGTCATGGTGTCTGGGGCACAAGTTATGACCCGTTTGCTTCGCTGGGGGAAACAACTCCTGGAGGACATGGCCTGGTCGTGTCAGAACCGCCGAAAACAAACGGGTATCAGAACGACCACACAGTTCTTCAAATGCTGGAATATCATCCGAAAGATAAGCCTATTCATCGGGGCTTAAAGCTTGTGGTAAAAGCATAAACGGTAGACAAGGCCTACACTGTTGCCGTGATCAGTCCAGGAGAGATCCCGGTCAGAGGTAAGTCCAATTAGATCACGGACTGCTTATAATATAAGGAGAGAAGGCTCGGAACCTTCGGACATGCTTTGAATTACGGCAGCTACTGTAAGCTTTCGTGAACAGAAAGTGTGGCTAATTTGTGCGTATATACCTGCTTGCATTTGACCTTGCACGAGAGCATTATTTGCAGCAATCATTATTTCCAGACAGCATCACGCCCATGTAATAACAGTTCCCTCTAATCGGCAGTTGCCAGCCCACTCCAAGCGCTTCACTCTCCCACAGTATAATACATCTATAATTTAACCATCATTTAGCCTACGCAATTCGCACCCAAAATTGAGCAAACATTTTTGGTTGGACGCGATTCTATATAATGAGTGTTAAGCTGATGTAGTCCGCGCATGATTATAGAAGTTCTATCTGTGGCCGATTCCGTCACACGACATTTGGGTGGGCTGCATGCGTTTAGTGTTTAGCCGAAATTATTTTGTTATCATCAGCGAGAGGCGTTACTGCGAATCCGTCCATGTGTGGAGTGATAATGATTAATCATTATTAAAAAATGATGATGTAGAAACAATTACATTTTACCCTGACTGCCAATTATTGTGTCTAGGACATTACCCCCCGGCCCATTACCCATTTCCATCACCTCGCAATTATTTCCCGACCATCACCCCGTAGAACATTATCCCGTCAACATTTTAGGTCCAGTATAAAATTATGTATGTATGCATGTATGCATAATGCATAATGCATACATACATAGTATTACATACATACATACATACATACATACATACATACATACATACATACATACAAACAAACATACATACATACATATATACATACATACATACATGCATGCATGCATGCATACATAAATACATACATACATACATGCATGCATACATACATACATACATGCATGCTTGCATACATACATACATACATACATACATACATACATACATACATACATACATACATACATACATACATACATGTATGCATGTCGTGGGGCGCAGAGGTGTAGTGGGTATATTCGTCGACTTGCAGTCGGAGGGTCGCAGGTTCGAATCCACCTCAAGCCGCCGCGTAGGGACCTTGGGCGAGTCCTTCACTCGCAATTGCTCAGCGCTTAGGCGTGAAACTCCGATGCAGTGCTGCAGCGCCTCTTCAAGCTCCCTATACTCAACAACGCTCCCGACTACAGAGCTGACACCGCACTTCTTTGGATGTTTCCATAGCAGTTGGACTGCAGACTGTCTATTAAAATGACCCAATAAGACAATCCCCACTCGAACAACCTCCGAGGGATCTAAAACCGTCTGCATAAATGCATGCGCTCCAGGGGAGAAGGTAGCAAGTTTTTCCTGACTTGAGCACCACGCAACCCACCCACGGGCAAAATCTTCTAGCGACTGACTCGCCAATTCATAGCTGGTCCACTGTTCTTGTCATCTTTCTTTGCATCATGCTAACAGGTTCAGAATTTATTTCGATGCAGGTTGACTATATAATCATATGCGACATTATATATATATATACATGTTTATACATTAATATTGAAACGACATTATATATATATATATATATATATTAATATTGAAACGCCTGCAAACGCACAGCGCTGTGTGTACATGTACAAGTTACGTAGTAATCTTAATTCACATAAATCTTAACTAGCCTACTAACAGAACAGACAGCCTGCAATAGGACCTATACATGGCGCTAATGGCATCCTACAAAGCATGTCCACCCAACGGGGCGCGAACTCGCTCTCTCTACGCCAGCATGCTATACATTGCGCTACCCGGACCCCCATTATGCTTTAATGTGTAGCCTACTGTGTAGTTCGCATACGGAATTCTGTCATCTCCGGGATATTTTGCTGTGGCTTCGGAAGGAAGCTTTTAATTCGTTAAACTTGTATTTAGAGAAAGACGTTGACGACCGAGGGGGGTCCACGCATGTCGTCAACTTTATATGCATAGAAATAATCGTGGAAATTCTTTACTTGCTGCCTGTGTATATACATGTAGACGCGTATCGCTGTTGCTGTTGGTTGGTTATGGCTCGTCGGGATTTATTTCGGTGGTAATCGAATTCCTGGGTGTAAATTCTCAGATGGAATTGGAGGGTTGAGTATCGGACGCTGTTACGTTTTACTATAGCGCGTGGGCGTTGGAGGTTGCTTCTTCTTCCTCTTCGTTGTCGTCTTCTTCTTCTTCTTCTTCTTCTTCTTCTTCTTCTTCTTCAGCGCTGTTTAGGTTTTCAGCCGCAGTTCTGATGTATATCGGACGTTGCCTATGAATAATTATGTTCTTTGGGACAGTTGTATAATTTTAAGGGTCGTCTGTATTCGGTGCGCAGTATAGGTATATTGTGGAACGCGGTGGTGTAGGGGTATGTGCGGTGTTCTGGAGACGGAATGATCCGAGTTGGAAACCACCTCAAGCCGCTGCGTAGGGACCCTGAGCAAGTCCTTCACATGCAGTTGCTCATGCGCTTCGGCGTGAAACTCCGATTCAGTGTCCACGCTCTGGTCTGTAGTTGGGAGCACCTCTGAAAGGATTCTTGAATAGGCGCTCTAGCCAGTGCTCAAACTGCTCGTAAATACATCCACAACAATGACTGGATGTCACCTTTGATCTTGGATGTTACCTTTGATCACGGATGTCACCTTTGATCTTTGATGCTACATTTGATCTCGAATGTTATCTTTGGTCCCGAATGTTACCTTTGATCTTTGATGCTACATTTGATCTCGAATGTTATCTTTGGTCCCGAATGTTACCTTTGATCTTTGATGCTACATTTGATCTCGGATGCTACCTTTGGTTCCGAATGTTACCTTTGGTCATGGATGTTACCTTTGATCCCGGATGATACCTTTGATCTCGGATGCTACCTTTGGTTCCGCATGTTACATTTGTGGATTTCAGGTGTTGCCTCTGATCTTGGATATTACCTTTAATCTCGGATGTTACCAGGGTTTGAAGTGCAGTCCATATGCTTGTACATGCATTGTACGCAGTTCTTGTTTCGCTATTCCAGGATATCCAATGCTTTTCTTGTGATGTGCTCTTATTTGACCTGCTATGTCATCACTCCCCTGCCCGTCATATATTATCAATTTGCCGAGTTAAATGTATTCTTGGCTGGGAAGTTATTTTCCAACTGCACAAATGACGCAACCTGGTAAGTGATAATGAATGGTGAGCTAAGCTTATCTTGTCTTCCATTGTTAATGCTATTAGTGTCTCGACTTTTGCTTTCATTTAATTTTCTTGACCTTTAAAACGCTGCACCAATTCAATAGACTCTGTCACCTACACACTGTGTAGGCCTACAGCACACAGTCAGTCAATTACTTTCACTTCCTCTGCCTGGTTTTAGATTTGAACAGCAGCATCAATGATTCTCTCTCCTTCCCTGCAGCCATGCATTTGCGCAAGAGAGATGTTCAGGTGCGTTTTTTGCTGCTTCCCTGTTAGAACCGATCCTATTTTAAGAGACGTTTTCTTTTGCCTATAATTATATAGGCAGTAGCAACTGTACGAAATTACATGATACAACTTATATGCATAGGCTACACGCTTAGGCCTACTGTAATTTGTGTTGCTATGTGTGTTTGGGCTTGTACGGATTGCTTGTGTGTGTGTGTGTGTGTGTGGGGGGGGTCTATGTCTGTGTGTGTGGGCTTAAAATGTATATATATATGATTATATATAGGCTATGTATATATATGATTATATATATATATGTGTATATATATATTTGACTTGGAAACAAACGTTGCATCTCCGTACTAATAATAATATTAGTTATAGGCCTACTGTTTGTAGGTAATAGACTTTTTAAATATGCTGATGACTGTTACCTAATTATTCCTGCATCTAATATTGACACTACTGATGCTGAACTTAATCACATTGCAGAGTGGGCTAGTAATTGTAACTTGCGCCTCAATCATAGCAAGTCATGTGAAGTCATCTTTAGGCGTCCCCGTTCCAAAACTTCTGATTGCCCTTCCCCCTTTATAGGGATTGAACGAGTTAATGCAGTCAAGGTTCTGGGTATTACGCTTTCATATAGATTGGGTTTTTCTGAGCACATTGATAACATTGTCTGTAAAGCAAAGCAGTCATTTTATGCACTTCGTGTCCTTGTTTCACATGGTTTGACAGGCAGCCGACTCCATGATGTTGTGCGTTCCATCACTGTTGCGCGAATGCTTTATTCTTCACCAGCATGGTGGGGTTTTGCAAATGAGGGTCAGAGGAGTCGTCTGTCCGCTATTATTAGAAAGTTGATAAGACAGGGTTTTTTGCCCTCTAACACCCCTACTTTTGACATGTTATGTTCTAAGGCAGATGTATCCCTCTTTTCTTCTATCCTCTGTGACCCCGGGCATGTCCTCCATTATCTTCTTCCACCTGAACGTGTAACTGGTTACTCCCTTAGGCCCCGATCACACAATCTTGAAATACCACGTTGTGATTCGTTGATTGCAAAGGGATTTATCACCAGAATGTTATATAGTTAGCTTGTTTGTCGATGATAGTTTAGTAATTATATTATATTTAACTTTTGATTATAATTTGCACATTTTTATTACCTATTATTACTTCTATGTATTATAATGATGTTCTGTGTCCCATTGTGCGTTTGCAAGTGGAGTAATAAAGAAAATACTTACTTACTTACTTAGTAGTACGGAGTTGCAACGTTTGTTTCCAAGTCAAATTTTGACCAAAATCGTGACTATCTAGATAATATTATTATCTAGATAGTCATGATTTTGGTCGACAGTTTGTATGCGCTTGCTTGTTTGTATGTGCACTTGTTTTAGCGCCCTTCAAGCTCACTACTCAGAGTCGCTCCCACTACAGCGCAGACACTGCATCGGAGTTTCACGCCGAAGCCCTGAGCAATTGTGAGTGAAGGACTTGCCCATGGTCCCTAGGCGACGACTTGAGGTGAATTCGAATCTGCAACCATCCGGCTGCAAGGCAGCGAACATACCCATTACACCACCGCGCCCCATTCTAGGTCTGCTCTCTTATCAACATTATTGCTGGGATATGAACTACTTCGCAACGCGTAATTGGTAGCAATCCACTTTACCTATTAGGCTATATATGCTCTAGGACTGCTGTATTATCAGCTCGAGTTTTAATAGGCCTATAACAATTCAAAGCTAATAATATTCCTATGGTTAATATCAGCGATGGATGAACCGCAGTTTTACAACAATCATCCAATGAGGTCAAAGGATGTTGACCGTTGACGTCAAAATAATATGTTGACGTCGGCAGAAAATATTGTTTTTAACAATTCTTACCATTCGTGTGGTATTAAACAGGACCTCTTGGCGAGTTGTTAATGCGTCATAGTAAATGACCATTAGCGTTGCCCACCTCCTTTATCCAGGCCTGGGACTGGCACTGTCAAAGTACGAACATTGGCAGAGTTTATAAAAGAGCCGCTCGTCGGCTTTTAATCTTAGGGAAAATTTCGCGTAGATGTGCGGAATTACTTGAAACAGTGCATGTGCCAATTGTTCACCCTAAAGATAGCCTACTGAGCTTAAAA
>OX457043.1:45178752-45181252 GCA_949752735.1 Lumbricus terrestris
ATAGGACCATAACGTATATTATATATATTATATAATATATTATATATTATTTGTACTCTAGTAGGACTAGTAGGTCTATGATCCTCCTATAGGGACCATCTCTAATAATAATAGACTAATTAAGATATGATGGGGAAATGCCCGAAATGAGTGATAGCATGACAGAAGAATGAGAATGCATTTTCATAAGTTTAATGAATCTAAGATAACTAACTTACGTGATATTAAACAGACGACAACAGAATACACCAGACGAGATGATTCTAACAATTAGTATCTACAAGTATCTACAAGTTACTATCCCTCGGCTCTTCTCCGCCTAATCCTAATCGTCCGACACTTTTATATAAGGCATTCATAAGGCTGAGCATAGCAACTCTAGTTACGACGAATTGTCCCTCGAAGAGATAAGGCACGGCCAATCAGAGAGTTCCTGCGTGACACTGTCTAAGCCGATATTAAGGTTATAGAGTCCAAGAATTATTAATTAGACAGGATGATACGGTACATGAATCTAATATTACATATATTTATATAATTGTTCATTTTTATATATTATTATTTATCACTATTATAGGTCTATACACTCGAACCTGCCTAAGGGCAGAGAACGACAGAAGAAGAGGTCTATGCAACTGCAGGGAGTAAGTAGGTCTACATTTTCAACGATTTGTTGACCTGCATGCACTTGAGATAAGGAACAGATGAGAGAAATCACATGCCCCTATATGCAGACCATGCAATATCAGGGGCTACTAAGCTTTTTTAAGTCTCCATGACAACATTTTTTTTAAACAAATTAAATAATGATGATGATGATGATGATGATGATGATGATGATGATGATGATGATGATGATGATGATGATGATGATGACGATGACGATGACGATGACGATGATGATGATGATGATAATAATAATAATATAAAAAATAAAAATAAAAAATAAATAATAATAATAATAATAATAATAATAATTTGTACTCTAGTAGGTCTAGTAGGTCTATGATCCTCCTATAGGGACCATCTCTAATAATAATAGACTAATTAAGATATGATGGGGAAATGCCCGAAATGAGTGATAGCATGACAGAAGAATGAGAAAAACTTTTTCTTGAATAAATGTTCATAGTAATAATAATAATAATAATAAAGTAATAATAATAATAATAATAATAATAATAATAATAATAATAATAATAATAATAATAAGTCCTGAACTGTCAGGACGAGGCCTGACAGTTCTGGACCGGTTTTTAAACACTAGTTGGCAATGAAGTCCCATAGGGATTCTAAATACCTCGGGGCATTTAAAAATAATAGCAATAATATCCTAATAAAATATAATTTAAAAATAAAAGTCTTAATAATAATAATAGGTTCAGAAGCAATAAAGCCCCCCCCCACCCCACCTAACTCTTTTGATGGAAACCGATTCTCATTTGCCATGATTTGGGCCAATGAGGCTCGCCCACACAAATCCACCCCTGCTTAATGCGAAAGGCATTAATTGGTGCTCGCTTTTAATTAAATTTGATGTAGGCCTATTGGCGGAACTTCTGGCTTCCGATCGCTCGAAAAACCTACCGGGCCAAACCGCACAGAGCATGCATATACGGCATACCGCAATTTGCTTTTACGAGGCACTTCAGAGTACTGTACACGGTAGTATTTGAAGCTTTAATGTTGCAACCCAATTAGAAAAAGCACTGAGTCTGGTCATGAAAAAAAGCGTATCAGATGAACAAGATAAAAAAAATATATGCCTGGTCATTTCTAAGTATTTACCCAAAAATATGCAGACTTGTCGTACAGAAATATCTACAAGTCTCATTTCTACATGCATGGCAAAGGCTCTACATGTACACAGGCATCCCAGTATATCACACGATATCAGATTTTGATTGCGTTTGTGTTGTTTATATAGCAGGCCATCTTGCGTTGGTGTCTATCGTTATGACAGTCATTAAATATCATGCCATGTTAGGAATGCGAGTCATTTCTTAGAGGTTCCGGTTACTCATAAATAAACAAGTTTTTCTTAATGACAGAGGCGCCCACAGACTTGAAAAAAATCATCTCCCTTGTCCCCCATTACACCCCACTCATCCGCTACCCGCCGATCGTAGTATACTCTCAACATGACTCAGGGTGACTCACAGTCACTCACTAAGGCTAAGAATAACATGACATTAAATTTTGTGCAAATAATGGTATCATGTTATATTTTAATACAGTGTGTAAAACCAAGATTATACAGTGAAGTTCTTTATGCAATTTTCAATTTGGTGTGAAAATACTACATGAAGAGACGTCTGTAGTCTCATTCCGCAATGACGCTTAAGTATTTAGCAGCAACAGGAACAATAAAAAACAGAAAACAGCAACAACACCAGTTGTAGTAGGAGTAGCAGCAGCAGCAGCAGTTGTTGTTGCAATAGTAGCAATAGCATAGTAGTAATATAAGTAGTAGTAGTAGTAGTAGTAGTAGTAGTAGTAG
>OX457043.1:45186252-45201252 GCA_949752735.1 Lumbricus terrestris
TTATTGTATTGTATTGTATTGCATTGTATTGTATTGTATTGTGGTGTGTTGCAGTATAGTGTATTGTGTTGTGTTGTATTGCATTGTATTGTATTGTATTGTATTGTATTGTATTGTATTGTATTGTATTGTATTGTATTGTATTGTATATAAGCCTTTATAAAGCGCCTCTTGCAGACTAGCTATTCAGAGACGCTCTCAGCGTGACAGCCCCGAGGAAATAAAAATAATGCTTCGAAACTGCATAAACGCTACATACATGACCTTTCCTACCAGTGTTGTCTGATAGTACCGGTACAAAATTAATATCAAAGCGTATTAAAACTGCATAACATTACAAAACATCAAATTGGTTCGTTCATGTCATTATGGGCTTTTCCATCGCTGTTTAATTATTAGGGGACACCGGGGTTGGACGCAACAGGTGTTGGTTGTAACACCATCGATTTTTCGGCGCTGAATAATAGCAGCGTAAAATTGAACCACCTATGTTGCAAAGAATGTAGCTAGCCTGGTGAGTTCCTTAATGGTGGAGCTACCGGAACATCGTTTAAATACCAACACCGAGTGCACGAACCAGGACAAAGCGACTCTCAATATTAGGTGTTGATGCCTCTCTTATACATGATTTAAAATATACATTCTTTTTTCTTATTTTTTAGTTGAGATGTTTTGCTGTTGACCGTGTTGTCTGACTATGGTATAGTTAGTGCAGACAATGTTAAACTAAAATTCGCATATTTATAATCAAATTGATCATATAAAAGCTCTTTCGCATGTATGTGTACGTCCATTTACATAGCGCCTTACGAGAGTCTCACAAAGTCACTTTCTTTACGTGGTTAACGAGCTGATACAACCATCTAGCCATTTTAGCCATCTGTAATCGTTATAAAGGGAACTAGCGGATATGTTTTCGTTTGCAGTTGTACTGTGGCAACATCGTGAAGGGTGAGGGGGAAAACGAGAAGAACCTTGAATCTTGATAGAACGACATACTGACACCACGCGGACAATAATAATTGACAGTAAAAAAAGAAGAGATGAGAAGAAACGCGAAGAAAACTGGAAGTGTATATACGGAGACGGACAGAAGCTGAGAGTTGTTGTCCTCAATCGTCGAAATGTCGAGGCCGTCCTGTCATCTGCCATTAACCGTTGCAATCATCCATTCGACCGCAGGCGACCGCAAGCTCTCTCTGTCTGTCTTTCTGTCTCTGTGTCTGTCTGTCTCTATCTATCTGTCTGTCTGACTTTGTGTATGTCTGTGTTTGTGTCTGTGTCTGTGTCTGTCTGTCTCTCTCTATCTCTCTGTCTCTCTCTGTCTGTCTGTCTCTATCTCTCTGTCTGACTTTGTGTCTGTCTGTGTCTGTGTATGTCTGTCTGTCTCTCTCTGTCTCTGTCTATCTGTCTGTCTCTATCTGTTTATCTGACTGTGTATCTGTCTGTGTCTGTGTCTGTCTATCTGTCTGTCTCTATCTGTCTGTCTGTCTTTGTCTGTCTTTGTCTATCTGTCTGTCTGACTTTGTGTCTGTCTGTGTCTGTGTCTATCTGTTTATCTCTCTCGGTATCTGTCTGTCTGGCTCTATCTGTCTGTTTGTCTGTCTCTGTGTCTGTCTGCCTATCTCTCTGTCTCTGTCTGTCTCTATCTATCTGTCTGTCTGACTTTGTGTCTGTCTGTGTATGTGTCTGTCTGTCTGTATGTCTGTCTGTCTGTCTGTCTGTCTGTCTGTCTGTCTCTCTCTCTCTCTCTCTCTCTCTCTCTCTCTCTCTCTCTCTCTCTCTCTCTCTCTCTCTCTCCCTCTCTCTCAGCTACAGAGCCACAGCTATAGCGCCAACGTCACTTTCAATATTACCGAGAAAAGCCGACATCCTCGATAAATGCTCGACCTGTTGCAGCTTCGGTCACTTTGGCGATGACTGTCATCTGTGGCGCTCACCTCTGCGCAGCATCTCTTCCCGTCTGCAACAGCAGCAGCAGCAGCAGCAGCAGCAGCAGCAGCAGGAGTTGCCCAAGAGGTTCAGCTCTGCGCAAGATTTAATGACTTAATAGCAGTGGCAGAGACTGTACCCATATGACCAGACGCACACACACATACACGCACGCACGCACGCATACTCACTGACAAACACACACATACAAGCATACGTACATACATACATGTACATGTACCTACAAACGCACACACTGTGACACACACAAACACACATACGTACAAGCACACTTACAAACACAAACGCACAATCGTGCACACGCGCATTGACACAAGCGCGCGCATTGCTTAGTTGATAAAACACCTTGTTTTCAAGTGCACGAATGGAGGTCAAATCCATTGTTGTTAGTATTTTGGTCACGTAACAACTGTCCAGTGTCCACTCGTGAGATGCTTAGCCATTATTTTGACCCTCTGACATTTTCAGGTTTTCGGCTGAGTTGGCTAGAAGAAAGTCTGTGCTGTATTATTTTGAGCTAAGAGGTTGACCTTGAGGCAGAGGTTTGAAATTGAGCTAGGGTTTTGAATTTTGGTTTGCATTTGAGCAGGGTTTGAATTTGAGCTAGGGGTTTGAATTTGAACTATGGGATTGAATTTGAACTATGGGATTGAATTTGAGCTATAGGGTTTGAATTTACGTTTGTGGTCTGCAAGTTGAGCTAGGGGTTTGAATTTGAGCCAGAGGTTTGAATTTGAACTGGGTTCATGAAATTTGAGCTAGGGGTTTTAATTTTGAGCTAGAGGTTTGAATTTGAGCTAAGGTTCGAAGTAGAGCCAACAATGTTACCGCACTTTGTGCACAAGCCAACGCTCCGGAGAAGGAAACTTAGCGGCTGACATTAATTTTTAGGATGCATTCATTATAGTCTACTTGTTTTTATAGTAAAGACTGGTAGATTTGCATGGTTATAACTAACTTAAACAACCTTGAATGGACCAATAAATAGACAGATCAATGAAAATATAGATCGATGGACAGATTGGTTGATCAATAGATTTGTTGATCATTAGATTTATTGAACAATAGATTTATTGATCATAAGATTTATTGATCAATAGATTTATTGATCAATAGATTTATTGATCAATAGATTTATTGATCAATAGATTTATTAATCATTAGATTTATTGATCAATAGATTTATTGATTAATATATTTATTGATCAATAGATTTATTGATCAATAGATTTATTGATCAATAGATTTATTGATCAATAGATTTATTGATCATTAGATGGATTGATCAATAGATTTATTGATCAATAGATTTATTGATCAATAGATTTATTGATCGATAGATTTATTGATCAATAGATTTATTGATCAATAGATTTATTGATCATTAGATGCATTAATCAATAGATTTATTGATCAATAGATTTATTGATTATTAGATTTATTGATCAACAGACGTGTCCATGAGGCGATCGTATGGAATATTATTTCAGTTGCAAAATAAAACTGTCAGACGTGGGTCAAGTAATATCCTATAATTTCTGGCCGATTTGACGTTCTCGCTGGATCAATAAAATGCAATTTTAAATAATATAATTCATTCTTATTTATTTGATGTATTATGGTCCGAGTTTATACACGGCTGCGCACACATCTGGGTAATTATCAAGAAATTGCGGTGGCGGCGGTGTGGTGGTGGTGGTGGTGGTAATATTGCTGTCGCTGCGATTGTGGTAGTGGTGGTGGTGTGGTAGTGGTGATATCGCTGTCGCTGCGGTGTTAGTTCTGGTGGAGGGTCCTGGTGGTCGTCGTGATATTTATGACGACGATGACAATGATTGCGGTAATTATTTTATTGATTAATTGTCTTTCCTGTAACGACGTAGAATAACTTTTCTTTCGCGGACGCATCTTAGGCACAAGACAATGCAAGGCGGTGGTGATAGAAGCGGCCGTGGTGGTGTTGGTGATCGTGGTGGTAGATGTCACTCTCCTGATTATGACTGGACAGTGATAATGATGCTTTTATCAGGGCAGTTGTGTTGGTTTTGGTGGTGGTGATGTTGGTGGTGATGGTGACGGCGGCGTCGGCTGCGGTGGTGGTGGTGGTGGTGATGGTGGCTGTGGTGGTGGTGGTAGTTGTAGAGAAATGATGCATGTCTGTATGTGCCATAACCTTTTTTTTATTAAACCCAAGGAGGAGTGTTGTTGACAATGAAAAACAAGTAGACAGCAATTAATCAATAGAACTACGACCACATAAATTTTAAGGAACCTGAGTCTTGCTGATGGGCCACGTGTAACAAAAGCATAAACTTTGGCGTAGGTTGTAATACTGCACAAGTGTTCGATATAGAATCATAATATAATAATTCTCAGCTATAGTTTATCAGTAATTAAATTAGTTAATTATGTTCAATAGATTTTTACGAGCTCTGCATGTATCGATAATCGGTTTGATAAAAAAGATGAGACTGTGATCTGATTTTAAAGAGCGGGATGTCAGTTATATTACGTAAGGGCAGAGGCACATAGGGTCTATATGTACATGCATGTCATATGCATATATTATGCATACTATGTCATATGCATAATTATAATTATTATGCTAATTATGTCATATGCATATATTATGTATATTATGCATTAACAGTTCTTGTGTATTATCATTACTGGGGACACTGAATCGGGGTTCCACGGGGAAGTGCATGGGCAATAATTGCGAGTGTAGGACTTGCTCAGTATTTTGTCTCGGCAGTTTGAGGCTGATTCGAATCCGCAACCTTTCGGCTTCAATGCACCGAATATTCCCCTATACACCACCGCGCTGCACTTTTTCTTTGGCCTGGTAGATGGGTGGTATGTATGTATTTATGTATGTATACTCTATCCGAAATATTCCTAAAATCATCCATCATCAGCGATTTCCTAATTTCGCACGCCACGCAATGTACGACGAGAAAAATGTAGTCGGCCAATAATTATTTACGAAAGACGAGATGTTGCTGAACACCTGCAGAACGTATACACTCATTTATACATACAGACATACAGACATACAGGTGGTCAGCACCTGTGTCAACCGCAGCACAGTAAACACGTGGATAAAGAGTGCCTCTGTTTACGGAATCTGTACTCGACAGGGAACCAGCGGAGATCATCTCCTATGATATTATTATGATGTATTGATGTTGACTTGTTGAGATATTTCGAAAGATTTGGGTAGACTGGTCACTATTATAATAGCCAAGCAGCGTAATTATTATAGAGTGGTCTGGTGCTAACGTAGGCTGAATTTCGGCAAGCCTACAGGTGATGGTCATGACGATGATGAGAAGGAGGAGGAGAAGGAGGAGGAAGAAGAGGAGGAGGAAGAGGAGGAAGAGGAGAAGGAGGAAGATAATGATGACGATGATGATAATGATGACGACAACGATGATGATGCTGATGCTGATGATGATGAGGAAGAGGAGGAGGTTGAGAAGGAGGAGCAAGAGCAGGAGGAGCAGCAGGAGAAGAAGGTGAAAGAGGATGATGATTATGATGACGATGATGATGAAGATGACGACGACGACGATGCCGACGATGATGCTCATGGTGATGACGACGACGACGATGATGATGATGACGATTACGATGACGACAACGACGACGATGACGATTATGATGACGATGATAATAATGGAATGGTGATTGTAATGTATGGGTCGTAAATCTATGAAAGCGATGGGTAGAAATTTCTTCCCTATCCTGTAGGCATGAGGCGCATAGACATGGGAGCCCATTCCACAACAGAGAAAGCACAATACTGTCTAATGTCTTTTAGAGCAATGCACTTGTGAGCATACGAACATATGAGCATATGAACAAATGAGCATGTGAGCAGATGGGTTTCCATTGAAGAAAATCTGAGCACTTTAAAAGAGGCAGTTTTGCCTGCAGCCCACGTATGGAGATAGAAGTCCGTGTGTGATGCGTGTGATACTTTGATCGTGATAGATGAACTACTACACTGTATATAATCTCATACATCACTTACCGAAGTGGTCCTTGGTCTGAGTGGCGCACAGCGTCAGGTGCAAACAGGCAGCAAACGGAAGAGCACGCAGGAACATAATCGTATGGTTAACAGTTCGAATCCTCTTCTCCGCAGCGACGACTCTTCCCATATCAACGGGCGACCAGCGACAAACACAATCCCGGGTCCAGCGACAGAGAATGAAGATGGATGGAGAGAGCAGAAATCAGAATCAGTGTGGAGTTTCCTCACCGAGTCCTACAGCCGCATCCCACGGTACACAATTCTGGCCATGTTTAGCTACTAGTGCTGCCACACAGCGGTTGGTCAGTATCTTCGGCTTCCTCTACCGGTCGCCGACGAAACGAAACGTTGTGATGAATATCTGTCCTGTAGAATCTTTGGCCTGGTAGATGTGTCCGGGCGACCGGCTGCAGGCGTCCGCTCGCCGCTGTCTCGCAGGCAACGCCACCGCCGACAAAATAGCAATTTCGGACAGTGCCGCGCCAAATCGTTTCCGCACTGAAAAAAGGTTCCGGCTTCGCCCACAATTGGTACAGTATACAATGAGTCCAGTGTTAAGACGCTCCGCTGCCTTTTTTAATGAAAATTTGATAGGAAACAACAGGGATTTTTCTTATAGACTGCAGTCCATGACAACGTGTGTAATTTCTAAATGGATTTACGCCGTTGAAGATGCACTTCTGGGCCGGCAGTCATGGCCTAGGTGTACTGTGCGCCGCACTTAAAGGCTACTCTAGGTCATAAGTATTCTTGCGATATGTTTTACTCTTGTATGGTAGTCATGAGCAAGCGTAGACGTTGGATTATCTATTCATCTCACTAAAGCGGTGGTTATAGATTTCTAGGGTATCGCACACGCGCACAGCCTACTTACTATATTTATATCCAGTTGTTTCCGACGATAAGTAAGCAAGTAGACACACAGCCGCAAAGCAAAACGATGCACATTTAATATAGTTTAAATACAAAAAATTACGAGGCTTGATAAGAGCAAATAATAATTATTTGAGTGAACGTTATTTACAAAGATAAGCTTATAGGAAGAAAATTACATAGCGAGAAAGTTGAACAGATTTTGAATAGAGCGGTGATGTGGGGATAGAATCTGATGAAACCGTAACCGGTTTCAGATAGTGGTCGCCGAATTAAAATTCTTAAATGGGCTATTTCTTGGTGGTTTCTCGAACTGTCCATTTTCACGTGGCATGCGTTTAATTTATTGTGGAGTTTAATATGCAATCTGTCGCTAGAACAAACTAATTACAACAGATAAATGGGTCGCTTCGTTAGGTGAGCGACCCACGATTTGTTAGGCCTACTGTTACGCGGCACTTCGAATGCAATTTCCTATGGTATTTAGCCAAATTTTAATATTTCGTGACGGCGAAAATAAAAGCCAATATAATGTTCGCCGTCGACGAATGATACGAGTTCATTGCAGACGTTTTAAACACGTTTTGACATGTAAAGTGTGGTCGAATGCAACGAGTTTCGAGTCATAAACAGCCGCCATCTTAGGGAGTAGAGACCTACACCTGCCCGAGAATGGCGTAGCGTTACTCGCAGAGTTAAGGCTTACGTCTGACCCATGACTACCGTTTTAAATCGTTATTCGGATGTAGACCGTATTTATGCCTAGAGTACGAGTTATACCTAGGCCATGACTGCCGGCCCTGCGCAGCAAACGCAGTTTAAAAAAATAATATTATTGTCATATGATCGGGAATAATTTGCCATGCGAGATGGGAAGGGAAAGAAGGGGGTTATGCAATTAAAAAGATTCCTTAAAAGAGGTCCTGGGAAACAATGCTTCGATGTGACTTTGCAGAACGAACCGGCAGTAAACGATAGGGTCTTGGCTGTTCTCAAAAAGTAACTTCAAACTCCGCATACCGGTCACGTACATGTAAGTTAATTATAATAATTATATTTCGGAACTGTTTTCTTCGAGGACTAACTTGGACTGACACCGTCGCTGCTTTGGGCTATGATTGGGCTTATTACGCGGGCGTATAGAGCGATGAGAGTCCCGCGAACACGCAAGCTTCGTTACGTAAGCATTTGTGTCGCATCTTTCTCATGCAGCTATAAGAAATCTGGTCGTCCGAGAGCCAATCTTCTGCAGTGTGATGCGATATTGATTATACATTGCCTTTTTTCGAGATTACACTAACTTTATTTTTAAATTTTACTTAACTGCCTTGCATCAAATTCGCTGTTACCAGCTACCGTGCACCAACGCCACAACCATCACACCACCACCATCACCACCATCACACCACCAACGCCACCACCATCACACCACCAACGCCACCACCATCACCACCATCACACCAACAATGCCACCACCATCACATCACCAACGCCACCACCATCACCACCATCACACCACCAACGCCACCACCATCCCCACCACCATCACAACCACCATCACCACCACCAACGCCACCACCACCAATGCCACCATCGCCACCACCAACGTCACCACCATCACACCATCATCACCACCACCATTACAACCACCATCACAACCACCAACGCCACCACCATCACCACCACCAACGCCACCACCATCACCAGCACCAACGCCGCAGCCGCCACCACCACTACCAACAACAACAACAACAACAACCACATCAACAACACCAGCAAAACCACCACCAACAACAACAACAACAGCATCACCACCAACAACAATAACAACAACACCCCCACCAGTACCACCGCCACCACCACAACTGCTGCTACAATTACTATTACTACCATTACTTCTACTACTACTTTTAGATCTAGTACTATTGCTTCTCCTACTACAATGGCTACCACCACCACTATTTTTACTGCTAGTACTGCATCGTCATCTGCTATCGCTATTTAAATTACTATTATTGATAGGATCATTTCCACTAATATCATTGTCATCATTATCATTATTGTAATCATCATCATCATTATCGTAATCATCATCATCCACAACATAATCATTCTACTTCTCCTCCTCCTCCTCTCCTCCTCTCCTCCTCTCCTCCTCTTCCCCTCTTCCTTCTCCTCCTCATCATCGCCATCACCGTCATCGTCATCATCGTCATCATCGATAATTATCAACGTTGTCATTATCAGCATTCACGTAAAAATTATCATTGTGTAACTTATAAGTAACAGAATTTAAAATTAGTCGCAGACGTAACACTGTGGAGACAAAAACCCTAAACAATTAGTAAACATGTCCATTGTGCTGTTGAAACGTTTTACAAGGTCGTTCTCGTCGAATCGGAACGCATACATCCACGTCGCAACCTCACTGGCGCTTGATAAATGACCTGACATTTGACCATAAAGCTTTGCTGACCCACGAACACAGCGAGGGTCGATCGACATCGCGGCAGCAGCAGCAGCGCAACGAACGTTAATTTAAGGCATAAATGGAGTTCAACTCGGTCCGTGGCCAACGCGGAAAAGAGTTGTGGTGACACACAAGGGAGCAGGATGGGCGAGCTGTGATAAAGGACTCTGACAGGTAGGCAGGCAACCAGGCAGCCAGGCAGCCAGGCAGCCAGACAGGCAGCAGGTAAGCAGGATGGACGGGCAGGCAGAAAGACTGACAAGTGATAAGTTAAAGAAGTAGACAGGAAGTCGGAGACGGGGAAATTGGTTAGATGAAGCATAAATGATGTACGTAGGAATGTATGTATGTATGTATGTATGTATGTATGTATGTATGTATGTATGTATGTATGTATGTATGTATGTATGTATGTATGTATGTATGTATGTATGTATGTATGTATGTATGTATGTATGTATGTATGTATGTGTGTGTGTATGTATGTATGTATGTATGTATGTATGTATGTATGTATGTATGTATGTATGTATGTATGTATGTATGTATGTACATGTATGTACATGTATGTATGTATGTATGTATGTATGTACGAATGTATGTATGTATGTATGTATGTATGTATGTATGTATGTATGTATGTATGTATGTATGTATGTATGTATGTATGTATGTATGTATGTATGTATGTATGTATGTATGTATGTATGTATGTATGTATGTATGTATGTATGTATGTATGTATGTATGTATGTATGTATGTACGAATGTATGTATGTATGTATGTATGTATGTATGTATGTATGTATGTATGTATGTACATGTATGTATGTATGTATGTACGAATGTATGTATGTATGTATGTATGTATGTATGTATGTATGTATGTATGTATGTACATGTATGTATGTATGTATGTATGTATGTATGTATGTATGTATGTATGTATGTATGTATGTATGTATGTATGTATGTATGTATGTATGTATGTATGTATGTATGTATGTATGTATGTATGTATGTATGTATGTATGTATGTATACATACATGTACATACGTACGTATGTATGTATGTATGTATGTATGTATGTATGTATGTATGTATGTATGTATGTATGCATGTATGCATGTATGCATGTATGCATTGATGGATGGATGGATGGATGGATGGATGGATGGATGGATGGATGGATGGATGGATGGATGGATGGATGGATGGATGGATGGATGGATGGATGGATGGATGGATGGATGGATGGATGGATGGACTGACGGACGAACGGACGAACGGGCGGGCGGACGGGCGAACGGACGGACGGACGGACTTGGAAGCTTGGTACACGGAGATGCGTATTTGCATGGATCAAGGATTTGAGATGCTTAGAAAGTAGCCTATAGTTGAAAGTAGTGGGGGATTCTTGCTGGAATTTGCTTAATTTCATCCCGAGATGTTATTTTGACTGTTCAAATTGAATTCTCGTGCAAAGTGCTCGACAGAAATTTCCATAACGTCACAGGCGATGGATGCATTGCTTTAAACTTGAAAGGATTGAAAGATAGAATAAAAGAATGGTTGGCTTCGACTCTAAGCCTTCATCTCATATATCAGCTCGAAGCACGTGTCTGTCCATATCTCTCGATCTGTACTCGGCCAATTCGTTGTGAGCGACCATGAATAATTATTGCAAAGGCATAGGCTACAGCAATTTTTTTTAGTCTTTTGCTGTCGATGTTCAGAAAATACATACATTCATGCGTTGCTCTATACGTAGACTACTTATTGGCATGCATACATACATGTACATGCATACATATGATGATATTGATGATGACGATAATGATAATGGTAATAATAATAATATTATAATAATAATGGTAATAAAAAATAAAAAATAAAAATAAATAAAAATAACAATATTTAATACAATAATAATATTAACAATACGAATAATAGTAATATTAATCCTAACAATAACAATAGTAGCCTTACGACCTCTCCTGTTCTCCTCTCTTGCCTCTCTTGTGTGTAATTTGGGTGTGCAATGAAGATTTTACTATAGACTCTATAGAGACCTAAAAAAGAGTAGGAGGTCGAACCTCACAGTCCCCTGGAAATTCTCACCCTGGGCGTGGCATCCCTTGAACAGTCAATAAAAGAATATACTAGCCTTACTACACTGAATGTTTATCTTGTAACGGTAGTGTATCAATATCAGATACCAATAATAATAATAATATCATTACAAGACTACAGTTACAATAATCGAAACTGCGTAAGTAATTTTTTTAATCGTCGACCTTTTTGAGTTGAACGGCCGAGCGTCACTTCCGGGGAATTCTTGCGCGATGCATGATGGGCATGTCGGGGTCGGTCTGAGTTTATCGCACGCCGTGGATGGACGATTGGACGCCTGGGAAGCTGGAACGATCGATTGTTCCGCCTGGAACGACGCTGGAACCCGCGTCCATTGAATAGACCGCGGCGTCTATTGGATATCGATCTTGCGGCGATGGGCTGGCTACTTCTGGACGCCCCTTTATGCTTGCCGACAGAAGGCACGTTTGAGATGGATGGAGAAATTCTATCCGACGGGGTAGAGAGTCTGTAACTGGAGGTGGGTGGGGTTTGGGGAGTGGGGTTTGAGTGGGAGTTTTGGGTGTGGGTTTGGGTGGGGTTTTAGGTGGGGGTTTTGAGTAGGGGCCATGAGTGGGGTTTTGGGTGAGGCTCTATAGGTGGTGGTCTTGAGTAGGGGTTTTGGGTGGGATTTCTGGTGGGATTTTAGGTGGGGTTTTGGGTAGGGTTTTGGGTTTGGTTTTGGGTGAGGTTTTTGTTGGGGTTTTGGGTCGTGACTTTCGTGGGTTTTGAGTGGGGTATAGCTGCGGTCAGAGGCGTGGTGAATGGGGAAAGGAATGTCAGAGGGGGGGAGGAGGAATGTACTGAATCCGGGAAAACGAAAACACACTCGCCCGTCTTGCCATACGAGACCCATTGAACGTAGACGCTATGTGTGCTTTGTAATGAGAGATATATTGACGCTGTGAAATATTATAAGAAATTAATTGAATGAGAAGAAAATTATTATCGAGGCTCGCTGGACATCGTCAGAGTGGTATCGTCCATAACTGCCAAAAACAACGCCGCTTCTCTCCTGTCGTGTCTGTGCTCTTGTTCTGTCCTTAATTCTTTCCTGTCGTTTTGTGTGTGTCCGGTCATCTACCCAACTTTACTATCTTCTCCAATCCTCTTTTGTCCTCTTCTGTCATCCTCTGATGTCCTCTCAAATCCTTCTCCAACATCTTGTTTCCAACTCTATATTCTTTTTTGCATTCTTCTCTATTTTTTGGTCTTTACTCTTTACGAGTCATTCTCTGCCCTCTTCTGTTATCTTCTATCCTCCTCGATAGTCTTCTCTCATTCTCTATCCTATTCTATCCTCCTCGATAGTTATATCTCATCTTCTATCCTTTTCTATCATCTTCGACAGCCATCTCTCATCTTCTATCCTCTCCTGTCCTTCCCTCTCCTCTTCTGATTAGCCTACTCGGTTCTCTGCTGTCCTTTGGTCCATCTAATTCCCTCTTCCTTCTCTTTTCTCTTCTATCCTCTCCCGTCCTTTTCAGTCCTCTCTTGTCCTCTCCTCCCTTCCCCTGTCCTTTAGTATCCTCCGCTATCCTCTGCAATTTATTGTCCTCCTGATGTTCTCCTTTCCTCTCCGGTCTGAGCTATATACACTGTCCCATCATGTTCTCTACATCAATCTGCTGCAGGGCTGTACACGGAGGGTATTCGCGGGTATACAGCGTGTGCTCACCTCCGGGAAGAGCACTCACCTCCCGAAAACGAGGGCACACGCGGGTTAGGCGGCATACAGCGTATGCTGACCTCACAAAGAATTCAATGAGAAAATTGTGCGATAAATGAAATTACGAGCAGGAAATATATTCGAAAATCGCGGAAAGTAGTGGTTTTTGGACTGTCGTGGACGCGCAATGGACAAAAGTAAGAAGGACAAAGAAGTGATGACTAAACAAAAGGTCTTCAGAAATATTTCAACAAAAATTCGATTTTTTTCGGCCGGCCTGTGCTCGCCTCACAATTTACAAGTAGAACCCTGCTCTGCTCTGATATTCTTTCTTTTCTAAACCATTGCCCTCACATTCCATCTCTGTCCCACTCTGCTATCCTCTTCTGCTCTCTAGGCTTCTGGGGTGGCAATCGTTCCTTGTTGTGAGGAGTGAATGCCTGCTTGTTTCTTCCACAGTCCAGAGTTAAAGGTATAATAGGCCCACACTCACTTAACCAGGCACCTCCGTGTGCCTGTGGCGCCTCTAGCGAATGTGACAGAAAAATTAGCATGAGTGTCCGTAATAATGGGATTCTTTTTGAACAATCCGGTTGACAGACCGCAGGCGGTTACAGTGAGCAACAGTTATGCAATTGAAACAATTCACAAGATGAAAACCACAGAAGGCATAATTATAATTAACTACGATCTGAACAGATAGTCTGCATCACAAGGTTCTAATATATATATATATATATATATATATATATATATATATATACAGGGTGTGCCAAAAAGTAATCCCCTACGGTTTTTAGCCCATATCTTGGCCAAACATACGAATTTTTAAATGAAACTTTACAGTCTTAAAGGCAATTTATATCTACGTACAATGGTCAAATTACAAAAAAATATTTCAAAGGGAACAAAAGCTACACCACTTTTAGGGAGGCCCCCACCGTTTTTTGACGATTCAAAAACGAAGCGCAAAAAAAATTAGGTTTTTTGCCAATATTATCTTGGCCAAAATTAAGAATATCGAAATGAAATTTTACAGGCTTATAGACAATCCATATCTGCACATGGTGCTCAGATGTCATCAAAATATTTCATAGAGGACAACAGTTATACCACTTTTAGTGAGGCCACCCACCGTTTTTTGACGATTCAAAAGCGAAACGCAACAAAAAGTAGCAAAAACACGATTTTATTAAGTCTCATCTCAAATAACTGTTGTCAAATGACCTTGGTAGTGCCTCACAACTTGTGCTCAATGCGCCCACCACCCGTGCCAAAACTTCTTTTGAGTCTCTTTGCAAAGTTCTTGATTAAGCTGATAGATTCCTTATTTACCAATTTGATCGTCATCTTGTTAAGTGACTTCTCACTGGCGCGCAGCTACGCTGGTGCCCTGTTTCTCTTTTAAATAGTAACAATAATGATCATCTGGCAATATCAAGGCTATTTTATAACAATTATTTAAGATGAGACTTAATAAAATCGTGTTTTTGCTACTTTTTGCTGCGTTACGTCTTTGAATCGTCAAGAAACGGGGTGGCCTCACTAAAAATGGTATAACTTATGTTCTGTTTGAAATATTTTGATGGAATCTGACCACCACGTGCAGTTATGAATTGTCTTTAAGACTGTAAAATTTCATTTCGATATTCTTAGTTTTGGCCAAGATATTGGCCAGAATAATTAAATTTTTTTTTTGTTACTTTTCGTCGCGTCGCGTTTTTGAATTGTCAAAAACCGGTGGGTGGCCTCACTAAAAGTGATATAACTTTTGTTCTGTTTCACATATGGCTATGAAATTTGACTATTGTACATGTACGTAGCCTAGATATAAATTACCTTCAAACCCGTAAAACTGTATT
>OX457043.1:45206252-45228752 GCA_949752735.1 Lumbricus terrestris
GGACCCGTTTCGTTGAGAACGCCACCTACTTTGTAAAACGCTACTAGCGGCACTTAATTCCATCTAATGACTTCGAAAGCCTACACAGACAGAAGACATCTCCGTGCAGTTTTCACCGTTATAATTTATAGCCTAGTTTATTCTACAATTATTGAACTACGAACCTGGATAGTGGATATACGACACCTATATAATAACAGTATGCTATTATAGGCCACATTATTAAGCAGACATGATTTTTGACGATGTATTTGCGAGCATTATAGTTGCTCTAAGGATTTCCAATATGGTGTCACTGATAGAGTTAATAACAGCGGTGTAGGCGCTAATTAGTGCAACCAGCGAAGTTCCTCAAGATGGGTAGTGGGGGCATCTCACACTAATCAACCTAATTAAAACGCGTATACACGCTCATGCAGGTATATTATACTGGAAAGGTAGCTAAATATTTCGCTCACGGTCATGTATACAAGGGTAATACAGGATAATAGGGAAACTCACCATGTTGATTTTAATTGGCGAACGTAAATTAACCTGAATTACGGAACGGTAAGATTATTCAAGGCGAGGATGACGATGCCTTTGGAGTTATCTATAACAGCAGCTTTACACGACCTGTACTCCGTTTAACCCCGTGTCTGACTGTTTGCATTATTGTGTCTGTTTGTCTGTTTGTCTGTCTGTATGTCAGACTGTCTGTTAATCAGTGAGTCAGTTAGTGACTCACAGAATCAGTGAGCCAGTCAGGCAATCAGTTTGTCAATCAGTCAGTCAGTCAGTCAGTCTGTCTTGTCTGTTTGTCTGCCTGTCTGTCTGTCTTGTCTGTCTGTCTTGTCTGTCTGGTCTGTCTGTCTTGTCTGTCTTGTCTGTCTGTCTGTCTGGTCTGTCTGTCTTGTCTGTCTGTTTGTTTTGTCTGTCTTGTCTGTCTGTCTGTCTGTCTGTCTGTCTGTCTGTTCGTCTACTCTCTACAGCATTTCATATCTCTCCTGTCTAACCGTTGTAGTTCTACCCATAGAATAGTATTGGCCGCGATATCATATCAAAGAGCATTCAGTTTCGACTCTTAGCCATTGAGATTTACAATAATTGTTTTTACGGTCCTGTCTTCTTCGTGCTCGACTCGAACAATCTGAAGGACAAATAATTATAATTATATAGCGCCCAGGTGTTATCCAACATCTTGTTGGCTGTGTGCTCACGATGTCGTGACGACAAAGGACAAATCATGAAATCATTGAACGACCGATCGATCTAATCATCTAAAGATTTAGTGATTATTGATTAGATGATTGATGATTCAATTGACCAGCAGACTGAATGGGTTAAATGACGCACTGATCCACCGACTGACTCACTGGCTGATATATTAATTGACTAACCAATCGACTGACTGACTGATTGACTGCTTGATTGACTGACTGACTGATTGACTGACTGATTGTCTGATTGACTGACACTGGCATACTGGAAAACTGGCTGACTGACTGGCTGACTAACTGACTCACTGATTGACTAACTGGCTCTCTTACTGACTGACTGACTGACTGATTGACTAAATGACTGACCGATTGACATACTGAATAACTGACTGACTGACTGATTGACATACTGAATAACTGACTGACTGACTGACTGACTAACTGACTGACTGACTGACTGACTGACTGACTGACCGACCGACCGACTGACTGATTAACCAACTGATTGTCTGACTGTCTGACTGACTGACTGACTGACTGACTGACTGACTGACTGACTGACTGACTGACTGACTGACTGACCGACCGACCGACCGACTGACTGACTGACTGACTGACTGACCGACCGACCGACCGACCGACTGACCGACTGACCGACTGACCGACTGACCGACTGACTGACTGACTTACCGGCCGACCGACCGACCGACCGACCGACTGACTGACTGACTGACTGACTTACCGGCCGACCGACCGACCGACCGACCGACCGACTGACTGACTGACTGACTAATGCAATGACTGATTGGTCCATCGATTTCTACTGAGCGACTATAATAATTATTATTTGAACGATTGATATTTTAGCGCAGTCATGAAGTCTTAAACTCAGTCCTTAAACACATTCTAGTCCTTTAGTCCTTAGACTAACTACAGTTGTCCTGTTCGCCGACAGGTGGCCGTGAAGAGCTTCTTCAAGTCCTGCCGGAAGTTGTTGTTCATGAACGAATAGATGACAGGATTGGCAACGTTGTTGGCGAAGTAGAGATAGAAGATGACCATGTTGTACGGTATGACGTCCATCGTCATCAGAAACGCCGGCGAGAAGGTAACTATGAACGTGACGGTAACGACGAACAGCATTACCGCCGTCTTCAGGTTCGCCATCCGGTTCGCGTCGAGCATGGACTTCTTCCGACGACTGTAGCCCTTCGTCAGGCTGAAACCTCGCTTCCTCGTCGTCCTTGACCCGTTGAGCGGCAGAGCCGCGGATGCCCCGGGGTCCTCGTCGCTGCAGGTCAGCCGTCCGTCGTCGGCGATCAGCGACGTCTCGTCCGGGGCCCTCACCTTGACTTCGACCGATGTTTGTGCGGAGGAGGCGTTTCCGCGGAGGGAGACGACCAGCGGAAGAGCCTGGCTCTTCTGGCTCTGACGGCGCTCCCGCCGCGCGAGCACCGACCGATAGATGAGCGTGTATAGGACGACGACGATGACGAGACAGACGAGGAACATGGTGTTGTAGAACTTCTGGTAGTAGAACTGAAACGATGCGCTTATGATGACGTCGCTCGCCTCGCACTGGCCCACGTTGACCATCACTGACCGCTGCTGCTGACCACCTCCAGTGGTCAAGTCAGTCGCCATTGTCTCCAAAGGAAAAGTCGCAGCCGTTAAAGACTCCTCTGGCTCCCAGTCCATCTGTAGCAAGACGACCCGATCGACCTCTACAGGGAACCACGGTGGGACCCCTGCAGCCCCCACCGTGTGATCGCGTTCCGTGTCCTCGGTGGTCACGTCACCGACTTCCGCCACGTCTTGCCGGTACACGCTGAACATCAGCGACACGCAGATGCCGAGTCCGGCCGCTAGGAGCGCCAGGCACCCGATCACGACCTTCGCCCTCGGCGGGTTGAGCGCCTGCAGAAACGGATGGCAGATCGACAGGTATCGATCGACAGCAATGGCGACCATGATCAGAGCGGAGAACGGGATGTTGGACGTGATCAGGAACTGGTAGAGCTTGCAGAGGAGATCGGAGGTCACGTGGAAGTCGTAGTACTCCATGTATGTCGTCATCGGCATTATGACGAGACACGTGACAAAGTCAACCAATGCAAGCACGATCATGAACAGCGTTGAAACGAGCTTGTCGCGTTTGCGCGCGAAAACGTAGAGGACGAGAGCGTTGCCCGCCGCTCCGGTGACGCTGAGGATCGACAGTATCACCATGACGACGCACAGCTGGACCTTGGAGACGGCGTTGTCAGGTGGTGATGACGTCGGTTCCTCTGTTCCTGCCTCCATCTGTCGTCGGATTTTGTGACTAGGCTGAAAACATAGAAAACATCTATATCTCATTACACACTGTTCATAACACTGTCCTATATATGCAACGAGGGTTGAACTGGGAGCGCTTCTGAGTAGGCAACTTTGATGGGACGCTGTATCAAATTGCTCTAATAAATAAATAAACAAATGAATAAATAAATAAATGAATAAATAAATAAATGAAAGAATGAATGAATAAATAAATAAATAAAAGAATATATAAATAAAAGAATAAATAAATAAATAAATAAATGAATAAATAAATAAAAGAATAAATAAATAAATAAATAGATAAATAAACAAAAGAATAAATAAATAAATAAATAAAAGAATAAATAAATAATACTGTTCTTGGCGTGAAGTATCTTGATTGCACTCAAAGCAATAGTTTACTTGCACCTCGCAGCGTTTCACAACTTTCTAAAAACAATGTGTACCGTTTCGAAAGTCATTCAGGCAGAGGCAACTGACCTTACATGTTAAGTCAATTTACTGTTGTAGTCTACATGTACAAAGTGCACAGGCCGAACTTGCTCCTGGGTTTGGGGGGACGAACGAAGAGCCGAGCATAGGGATGGGTTTTGGGGAGGAGACATTGTATTGTATATCTCCCCAATGTCAATTTTTAGACAAAAATTGCACGATGCCACGGGAGCATTTTTAGTTGTCATCTTAACTAAATTAGCATCATTCAGTGCTCAGAAACGTGGTTTGAGACTTCCAATAAAATGTATAAGTTTACTAATTGGACATTTTAATGGTAGCACAATAGGCTGTCATCTTAATGTTTTTATCATGTAGTAGAAGAATTTTAGTAATGGTTAAACAACGGATAACACTTTTACACGAAGCTCCTCAAGAAACTTATATTTATAAAATATCTATGAAA
Organism: Lumbricus terrestris; assembly: GCA_949752735.1. NCBI lineage: Eukaryota > Metazoa > Annelida > Clitellata > Crassiclitellata > Lumbricidae > Lumbricus > Lumbricus terrestris. The sequence goes on from OX457043.1 coordinate 45,210,669, forward strand.
TATTGAAAGGGAATATAATCAGATCCGTACCATCACCATTTGGGTATAGCGTCTCCCCCTATTCTCTGTCCCAGCCAAAGCGGGTGATTTGGTCGCGCTGAGAGCAGGTTCAACGCCAGTGAATAATTTGACTTTTAAATCAGGGTTATACTCGTTTCAGTAGTGATACCGATAAGCCAGAAGATGCCTTGGCATTTCTACACGGAAAGGATTTCACAAATGTCGAGCCACGGCACACAGGTTGTGAAGCACTGCAAGAAGCATCGAATCGGTCCTAGGTGGGTGGATCATAAGATAAGAACGTGTACGTAATATGTATGTATGTATGTATGTATGTATGTATGTATGTATGTATGTATGTATGTATGTATGTATGTATGTATGTATGTATGTATGTATGTATGTATGTATGTATGTATGTATGTATGTATGTATGTATGTATGTATGTATGTATGTATGTATGTATGTATGTATGTATGTACGTATGTACGTATGTACGTATGTACGTACGTACGTACGTATGTACGTATGTACGTATGTACCTATGTACGTATGTACGTATGTACGTATGTTTGTATGTATGTATGTATGTATGTATGTATGTATGTATGTATGTATGTATGTATGTATGTATGTATGTATGTATGTATGTATGTATGTATCTATGTATCTATGTATCTATGTATGCTTGTATGCATGCATGCATGCATGTATGATTTATTTACAGATGTATACAAGTTTGTAGTATGTATAACATAATGTTGGCCCTATGATTATGGACTACTTTCGTAAAACGCGTTTTTAGGAAAAAAACCAGCGACTGGAGAAAGGGACCAGAACATGTGCATCTTAACATGTAATTAGAAAGCAACCTGATCAGAGTCTTAAGGGGACAGCTATCGGATGTCAATGTTTGATTACGGTAAAATAATCGGCTTTAGAAAATTGCAAAAGTAATTATAAAGTCGGAGCTATTTATAGAAGCGGTGGGAGAAATAATAGTCAGCGGAACAGAAGAGAATGGACGCTGGAGGGAGTCGCGTTGACAAGACTACGGTAGTGGCAACGAAAGATTATTGCAGATGGGTTGAGGGGCGAAGCAAAGATCCGTTTACACAAAGGACCTGGCACTCAATGCATAAAGTTGTGTACCTATGATAGCTTTCGGATGATTATAATTGGGGTTCCGGAAATTTCACATCTTGATTGCGTAAGAAAAGCGTTCGATTAATTACATTTTATGAATGCAGGTTGACGAATAATTATGTTTGCAAATCTAGAAATTGCATGGAGATTTAAAATATTATTTTTATATCTTCATCTTCCTCTGCCTCTTCCTCTGCCTCTGTCTCTGCTTCTGCTTCTGCCTCTGCCTCTGCCTGTCTTTGCATCTGCCTGTTTTGCCTCTGCCTCTACCTCTGCCTCTATCTCTACCTCTGTCTCTGTCTCTGCCTCTTCCTCTACCTCTGTCTCTGTCTCTGCCTCTGCCTCTACCTCTGTCTGTGTCTCTGCCTCTGCCTCTGCTTCTGCCTCTTCCTCTTCCTCTACCTCTGCCTCTGTCTCTGTCTCTGCCTCTACCTTTGTCTCTTCCTCTACCTCTGCCTCTGCCTCTGTCTCTGTCTCTACCTCTGTCTGTGTCTCTGCCTCTACCTGTGTCTCTGTCTCTGTCTGTATACCTATGCCTTTGCCTCTACCTTCCACTCTGCTTCCCACTCTGCTACTTCTCTTCAGTCTTCTTTCGCTGTATCCAACACTGCAGTTCTGTCTTCTCCATGCACTGTTCCCTTCTTCCGTCTGACGCTCCCGGTTCCTCCCTCTCTTCTTACGCTGCTTTCATCTCCGCCTTTAATAATTCATTTAATAATATGCAACTTCCTAATGCGGATGATCTTACGGTAATCGATGTTGAACTAACGAGAGATTTCACCGTTAATAACGTCTACTCGACCATTCCACCGTAAAAGAGAGGCTGTGTGTGTGTGTGCGCGTGTGTGCGCGTGTGTGTGCGTGCGTGTGGGCGCGCGCGTGTGTGTGCGCTCGAGTGCGTGTGTACGTCAGTGCATCTCTATAGGCGTATTATCCTTTGAGCAAGCGTCGAGGAATGAACCTATCTCTCTTTCAGTATTCACACTGTGTTCCCTTCTTATAGCGTAAGCCCGAATGTAAAAAATATACACAAAATACCATTGTTTAATAAATTAGTCTGCATCCACATTTAGTCCTGGTACTGAAAATGAACGAAGCTTAGATGACACGGAAGGAGCATTATAACTTGCATCTCCAAGAAAAAAAAACACTATAGGTATTATCTCTCATGTCCGGCATCTCTTGCCACGCCATATAATTTGTCAATTTGCATACTTTAATATACCCTACTTCAATCTTGTGTGGGCCTGTATAGGTAGCCTATTACGTAGTCTATACCGAACTCGACTAACCATTTTGACGATCTTGCAAAAGCGTGTGTGGTAAATGTATCTGCCTCTGTTTTATAGCCATGAGGAATAAACTTTGCTTGCAAGGTATCTACATGTTCCCCTGTTATGTATACCTGAATACAAAATAGTAGGCCTATACACTGAATATTGTTCTAAATAAGTTTTCTACATCCACATTTAATACTGAAAATGCACGAATATTAACTGGATAGGATTTTTTAATTAAAATAAATGCACCTCCTATAATAAGACTTTGCTCACCGACGCCGACGCGTAGCCTATAGAGTCTTCATAAAACTCAAACAGTTTCGAAACCGAGTAAACAGCCAGAAGCTCCAGGGCAGGGCGCCCACCAACTACATAGGCCTACTTCTGAATATATTATAACGTCAAAACTTTCGAGAAATTTTCATTCCAATTCATCCATCGTTGAAACTACGTCTGGGCGTTGATGTTTGTTTCGCTGGCGCTCCTAAGGGAGTCCAGTATATTTCACAGACGACATTTTGAGTTATGAACCGCTTCCTTGGGTTGCGGTGCGAAACTGCGAACCACTGGGAAATTGACTGAAAGACAAAAGCATAAATCCAACGCTAAATCTGAGGAGTATTATATAAATGGGATCGGTTGTGTATGGAATCTATAATCAAGTTCAAAGACTCAACGGAAAAAGTCGTTTGGTACATTATTTAAATTTGGTCCGTGAGGAATCTTTGTAAATTGATGTTCAGTATATATTGTGCCATGACTTGCATTTGGTCATCGATGGCATCTAAGCCGTGCATACTCCGTGCCTAATCTGCGGCATTGTTTCTGTACAGAAACCAAGTAATTCGATTGTCAGTGGTTGGTTTGTTCTACAGCTGATGACTGCTGTTTCTAGGCTCTATCATCTTAAACCTTCCATCCCCATAAGGTCACTCTATATGCTCGACCCATGCAGGCCAAATGCATGATCTAAAACCTATACCTATATAAAGTTGATTCCTTTTGCCATAGAATGTTTTATTCTACGAGAATGTTGTATGACTTTGTACAAAATTTGTTTCTGTTATTAATTTCTTCTGTAACTATAGGCCTACTGCACGTTTGCTGGTAGTCTAATAAAGAATATTAATCAGTCAATTAATCAGTCGTTTATTGACTTAACAGCAACAGAAATCTCAGCTGAACTTAGAAACAAGACACAAACAACAAGTTCGAGATAATCTGCAAATAGATCTATCATCGATTACAGGACAACCCTAAAGGATATTATTTTATTCTTACTTTCTTACTTACTTATAAGGTTTGAAGACACACGCACGCACGCACACACATACAAAGCGGTCAACCGCTTGTCCCACGCATATCCGGTGCTTGTGTGCGATTTCCGTCTTTTATGCATGCATGGTAATAACTTCTAACCGAATTACAAGTCCGATCTCTTGGTTCAAACGGCTGCAAGCAGGTTCAAAGTCCTGGTTTCGGGACACGTTGTCGATCGTGCATAGAAAAGAGGAATTGAAATCAGTGCAAATAAATATGACAATAGCTTTGGAGCAGAAGACGAAAGAGATATGATTAGATCATACTAGAAACGTCAGCCTGATCAAATAATATAATGGAGTAAATAAGCAAAGCACTCCTTCCTCCCTCCTTCGCTCTCTGTCTCTCTGTCTCTCTGTCTCTCTGTCTCTCTGTCTCTCTGTCTCTCTCTCTCTCTCTCTCTCTCTCTCTCTCTCTCTCTCTCTCTCTCTCTCTCTCTGTCTCTCTCTTTCTTTATGTCTGTATGTCTGTATGTCTGTATGTCTGTCTCTCTCTCTTTCCCGCCCCTCTCTCCCTTCTCTGTCTGTCTGCCTATATCTGTCTGTCTGTCTCTTTCCCCTCTCCCTCTCTCTCTCTCTGTCTCTGTCTGTCTTTGTCTGTCTGTCTGTCTGTCTCTCCCCCGCGGTCTCTGTAACTCTGTCTCTAATATATAAGCTTTTGAATGCTCTTCTTCTCTATCGCACCATCTCCTAGCAGGACCTATAGCTGCCTCTTTGTGATTCACTATCGTGTCTGCATATCTCTCGTAGATATCTTTGCGTATATATAGCCTACTAGCTGGGGTATACCCTGCGTTGCACGGGAAATTTCGATTTTTCGTCCCCGAACCCAGCTCCACCCGCCCCTGTGGGGCGACTTCGCCGCCCATTTGGGGTTTATAAATTGCTATATATTTATACCCCTCTGCTTGGAAGGTCCTCGGAGTCCTCCCCAATTCTGCTGGTTAAACTCATGTTGCATGGGGCTCCTCTTAGTGTATATTATACTCCTTGGCCTAAGGCATTTATCTTTCCCAGGGCGGTTGCGCTGCGTAAGCTTTGGCGAAAAATGACGTCATTTGTTATTGCACGACGATTCAAATAATGGTGTCGCATTTGCAGCGACCGCGTAAATAACACGGCGAAAATTAAAATGTCTAATATCTCGAGTTCTAAAGTGAATAAGAAGGTGAAAATAGCGCGCCTGAGTAAGTTGAGTGAAAGTCTAGCCTAGTTATGTACAATGTTTAAGGTCAGTAGCTGCAAAACTGTGAGCGTGCATAAAGGACAAAGTCCGCCAAGTCCTTTCTTATAGATATAGATATCTCTGCATAATGTCATGTAATGTAAAACTTCTTATAGTAATTTGTCCCAATAATGTATATATAATTATATATATACATATGCTGTAGCATCAGTGTATGAATATCGGTATATATGCCTATAAAATTATGTAAATATATATACAAACCATATATATAATATTATTTATACACATATTATACATATGTTATATAGGCCTAGCCTATACCTTGCGTGGCGCGGTGGTGTAGTGGTGGGTTCGGTGTTTTGGGGCCGGAGGGTTACGGGTTCGAATCATACACCTGAAGTCGCCGCGTATAGGGACCTTGAGCAAGTCCTTCACTTTCAATTGCTCGCGCGCTTCGGCGTTAAGCTCCGATGCAGTGTCCGCGCTGTTGTCGGGTGCGGCTCTGAGCCGCAAGCTTGACGGGCGCTACAGCAAATGCGATATAGGAATATAGGCTATATACATGTATATATCCATCTGAATGTACCTCGTTGTTCTACCTGCCATTTTATTGAACTTACGTTTATATTCCGACTCTCTATGTCTATATATAGGCTACATCAAAGTTCGATCTGAAATCTCAAATCCACAGACAGCATATGCTTGAGCGCAAAGCACTGAATGCATCAATTCACAGCAGACAAAATGTGCATCACTAGTCACGAATGATCAACCTATACATACCACTAGATCACAGAAAACGAACGGACCGTTGATCAGCGAACACCAGGTGGCCACCTTTATCAGAAAACACGTCCGCTTGACGTCATCCTAAAGCTGACTCGTGCCTGTCATAAACGTTCTTTGATCGTTCAACCCAGTCACTACGCAACTTGGCATTTACGGACGACAGAAACTCTTTAGAAAATTATTTGTCAGACGCGTGAATCCCGTTAATAATCTCTTAGAAGAGTGAAATGATGAAGCATATTATATCCGCGTCCAAATTCCGTAAAATCGCAACGCTTTCCGTAATAAGTTCACGCGTTTGCGAGCTATTCCGCGTCGTTGAGCGTCGGCAAAAGGCGGGCGATAATGGAAGATGACGGCGAAAATGGGCGCCGAGTGAGAAAAAAGCGTCGATTGGTCGGCAGAGTCACGTGATAAGCGTGACATCCTGTTTGCTGAATGCGGCGGCGGCGCAAGCTTCCTTTCAAGATAATTGAATAGGACGCAGTTGTGGCAGCGTGGGGACTCTCCGTCTTAGGTGCGAGTCGATTCCCCCTTGTGATATCACTCTGTGGTTCCGCTTCCTCGAATGCTTTTAAGCAGTGTAGGTTCTCTCTTATGCTAGAAGGTGCTGTGTGAATATTTAATAGAGTGTTATCGGGTATTTATTAAGACGGGCTCAGACAGTAGAGGCCGGGGAAGAAACGTCCTAATGCTTCTTGTATTTATCGACGAATTCAATGCATATATATATACATATATGCACACACACTTATATATATTATATATTTCATTCATTCATTACGGAGATTTCTATGCGCTCCTTGAAGATTAGGCTACTATTCAGAAGCGCTCCCGATCCCGGCTGAAAAGAACGGTTTTAAGGTTGCGACAAAACGCATTTGAGTAAACCCAGGATAATGCGTATTATATAAAAGACAATGGAAGTCCATTCCACAGCCTACCATTGGCCCAACCACAGAAAACATTGTCGTCTAAGAGCATTTATACATATATATTTGTGGGGCGCGGTGGTGTAGTGGTGGCGTCGTTGCCTTGAAGCCGGAAGGTTCGAGGTTCGAATCCACCTCGCCGCGTAAGAACCTTGGGCAAGTCCTTCACTCACAATTGCTCAGCGCTTCGGCGTGAAACTCCAATGCAGTGTCCGCTCTGCATTCGGGAGCGCCTCTGAGTAGCGCGAGCTTGAAGGGGCGCTATAACAAGTGCACATACAAACAAATATATATATAATATATTTGCGGCAAATGCTGATGGAAAATCCAAGATTGCGAAAAAAATATTTTCATTTCAATAAAGAGTCCATTAACGTTTTTTCCTTTCAATAGGCCTAAAGAGTTCATTATCTTTTTTTGTACAAAGAAAAATAGTAACTAACTTATATAGGCGTGACTATAAAAAAATTATAACCTAAATTATTGAGTTTTGCGCTTTACGTAACGTAGAACAAATTAATCGTATTTAATCGCGATTAGCCTACAATAATCGCGGTTACATTTAGGAGATAAATCGTGATTACATTTAGGAGATTAATCGTGGTTACATTTAGGAGATTAATCGTGGTTACATTTAGGAGATTAATCACGATGATATATATCAATTAAAATTATTTTGAAGGAGTGCCTGTCTTTGACAATCAAGAAAAAGAAGAAGAAAGAACAGAGGCATTTGGGATTAAATGCCTAAAACAGATTCTAAGAAAATGTCATGGATGGAAAAGAAAAAAACAAACGAATAGATATATATATACTGCAGGAGGCGGTAGGAGTGGAAAGAACTCTCGTTCAATACCTTGCGTCCTATGACTGCGGCGCCTTAGAAGTCGTTAAAAGAACAACAAGCGGCAATCCCCGAATAGCTCAAAAAATCACGACTCTCTTCCTTATGAACGCGCCACTGTATATTCCTCCCTAACATATCACACCTAAATCCGCCGCCAACCATTTCCTCTTCGCATTCACGACCGGAAGTAGTGCCACAACCGACGTTGCCATGGTTACGACACCTCCCCCCCGTGCACCCCTCCCCCCGTGTACCCTCCCTCCGTAATCGGATCCGAGATCCGTCTACTCTGCCTTCCGGCGTCCAGAGGAAAAAACCGGATTATTGTCCGTCTCAGCCAGATTTCCCCGAACGTGATCGAGTCTCCGGGAATGGCGCCTCCGCCGCCGCCGCCGCAGGACTCGGACCCCCGTCGGTCCCCGGATGAAGGGTCACGCCCGCCGTGGACAAGAGGGACTATCAGGAAGGCACCCTCGGGGGCTGGCAGCAGAGCCGGATATCTATATCACAGCTGGTTGCCTTTATCGCTTCCTGCATCCATGGCTGTTGATAGTGTATACACTATACATATACTATATATATATATTATATATATATATACATATATATATATATATACACGCAGATTTCACGCATCGCGACCAATGCACATTATTAAATACGTATACTCTAGATCACTTGGATGCATAAATAAATATAGTAGATAATTATTGCAGTGTTTTGGTCCACTGCATCTGCATTTATAATGGGCGAGGAATTAATATGGCGCTTCTTCACGATAACTACTCAGAGGCGCTCCCGACTCATAGGCACGGCCAAAGAGGAAAGCGATGAGTGCTGCACAAAAAAGAGTTGGACATGTTCCGCGGAAGGGAAGGTTACCCCAAACAGGAGACACACAATCGAGAAAGTCCTATTCTGTCGGTGATGGCTGTGCGTGCGTGTTGAACCATAAGGTCGGCTCTAGAGGCCGAGCGCATGCAGAGAGCGGCGACCCGAGCACGACGAAGTTACAGCAAAAAGCTCGTGAAGATAGAGAGGCGCACTGTCCAGGACGCAGTGCATGACAAACGATGAGGAAGGAGACCGTGTATTGGATGCGCTGCTGGAAGCTAGGGAGCCAGCATAGACCTGTATGATTATGTGCTGAACATACACATAATTATACCATTTTATTGTGTTACATAATTATACTCTTCACATTTAATGTGCATTACTACATGTAGATACATATTATTTACAAATTTATATGCAGATTTATATAGTGCATCTGTACAAGACTGTACACATTAAGCTTATAGGTCTATTATAAGCTTAAATAAGCGATTTAAATAATTATTATTGTATGTGGGTATACATGGATATTAAATCAATCCGATACATTCCATAACTTGGCAGCTGCATACACGCGCTGGTAATAATATGACGAGTGTTCTAAGCGGCTCAGAAGCAGTAGGCTACATGCATGTGTTAAAATAGTTTCAAATTAGGGCGAATTTATGGGTTTACGGGGTAAAAACCCACCAATAAGTAAGCTTAATCTGCAATTCGCTTTACCTAATTGAATGTGACCCTGCCTATTGGAAACCCTCGAAATGGATATCCCCGAAATTTTCTCCTATAGGCCTAGCTACCCCCCTATTGCAAATTAACCTGGAACATGCTTAGATCTAAGGGTCTATAATAATTTTCCTACGTCCTCTTAAATGTCGTGACAGAATAACGGTGTGTAACGAAATAGTGCTGTCAATCGTTTTCCCACAAGTCTGCAACTCTATGTAGCACTGAAGAACTGCTAACCTTATACACCTATGTTCAGTTCGGTGTCTTAAATAATTGATACGTGTGATCCCGAATTATCTTGTTTGGTGCTAACTCAAAAAGCCTTTTCCACAGCGATGTTGAATCACTTCCAACGTGTAACCTTATGCACGTCGATTAGGTCACCTCTGCTTATTCTCCTATCTAATGTTGATATACAGGATGGGCCAAAAAAAGGCCCCCCTACGGTTTTTTGTCAATATCCTGACCAAGAGTAAGAATTTCGAAATGAAATTTTACAGTCTTATAGACAATTCATATTTACACATGATGGCCAGATTTCATCAAAAATATTTTAAACAGAACAAAGTTATATCACTTTTAGTGAGACCACCCACCATTTTTGACGATTCAGAAACGTAACGCAACAAAAAGTAATAAAAAAACGATTTTGGTAAGTCGCATCTCAAATAACTGTTGTGAAATGAACTTGATAGTGCTTCACTAGCCTGTGTTCAACGTGCCCACGACCAGCGCCAAAACTTCTTTTGAGTCTCTTTGCAAAGTTCTTGATGGCTCTGTTGATGCGTTCCAAAGGCAAATTTTTCCATATCAATTCCAATGCGCTCGTCAACTCTCTTACCGTTCTTGATTTTGGTTGCAGATTGTGATATTTCCCCAGCAGGGCTCTTCGCAGTTGATTATCAATCCATCCGGTTCAAATCCGGAGACTTGGAACCATTGGCTTTCTCAATGAAACCAGAACAATCGACATTGAGCCGATCTCAGTTCATTTTACGGCAAATCTCTTAGCTCTCAGCTTAACTCTTAATTTTTGCGCTCTCACTGTTTATCAGAGTAAACGTGGCTCATGGCCTTATACCTCAAGGATCTTGCTCAAGAGGAGTCTGAATCCACATTTTGTCTGTCAATGACACTTTGGCCATTTTCATTTTTTTTAGAAATTTGAATATCATTGCTTTAATAGCAAAATTATTGATATGACAGATTCCTTATTTGCCAACGTGATTGTCATCTTGCTAAGTGACTTCACAGTGACGTGCACCTACGCTGGTACCCTAATTCTTTTTAGACTAGTAATAATAATGATCATCTACCAATGTCAAGGCTATTTGATAACAATTATTTGAAATAAGACTTAATAATATCGTGTTTTGCTACTTTTTGTAGCATTACATTTTTGAATCGTCAAAAAACGGTTGGTCGCCTCACTAAAAATGATATAACTTTTGGTTTGTTTGAAATATTTTGATGAATTCTGGCCATGATGTGTAAATATGAATTGTCTGTAAGCCTGTAAAATTTCATTTCGAAATTCCCACCTTTGGTCAAGATATTGGCAAACGGTTTTTTTGCGCCCACCCTGTATATAGTCCTCACCTTTTTACGCGTTCAGACTACTTACTTACTTACTTACACAACCGGAAATTTCGCACGAAGCAGACGACATAGTCCGAGGAGAAGCGGGAAATTCAACGTCGGCTCAGTCCTCATCAATATCTCAGTTGGTCGTCGTTAATTCCACGCGGTTTGTAATTGCAATGCACTTGTTCGCCAGCTACGACGATAGTGAGTTCTAACCCTCCGTGTCCACACGGAGATTGATGCTACTCCGGAGGGTAATATCCACCGCCCCGATTGACGTCAGGTCTACAATTTCCGCTGCTCCCTCTTGCACGTTCGACCATCTTTGTCACAAACGATCAGCACGCTTGATGGAGCATGTAGACAAATCTGTTGTTTTCAACCATCCAACCGTACCGCGCTATTTCCGTTCTTAATTAGTGCAGCGTATTTATACGGAATTGCGTCGTCAACAGACTGCCGCCTTTTGGGTATCGTTGTCTTCAAGTGCTTTGTTATAAAAGTGTATTTGTCTGTTAATCTATTTGCTTCGCTGCATGTCTACTAATTTCTTGGTTTAAATGTCAGCGTGTCCGCTAATACGTCTCTATAACCGTCTGCCTTTGTTACACAATACTTATACCTACTCAGAACGGTCCGCTTAGTTTTTATGCCTGTTTTCTGGAGGCAATTCCTCTTACTTGTGTGTGTCCATCTACTTATTTTAACCTGTTTTGACTGTCTGTCTTGTCTTGTCTTGTCTGTCTGTCTGTCTGTCTGTCTCTTTATGCTTTGTAATCGTAATCTCCAAATTTCTTTTTAAAAAAGCCACTTAAAAACCACGCGCAGGGCACCACGTTACTCACGAGCGCTTCCGCCTTTATGTTATCTGTCTTTCAATTTGTGTATCTGCCTGAATCAAAGACTATCGTTGCATATCTACTTCTGTCTACCTGCCTACCCTAAATTCTGCAGGTACTTAGCCTTCTCCAGGTGTCTCAAGTCTTGTAGCATTAACAGGTTTTTGTCAAAATTTGAAACTTTCAGTAACATTTAACTAAAGTCGAATTTTAATACGGCCTCTATACACAGAAATCAAAAACCGTAAATACTGTATTAGCCGAATCGGATTTTCATGTACTGCTCGACAGACCGAACAAAAAAACCTTCACGCTACATTCAGAGTGATGCATATTCCCAAAGGGACATTTTGCAATCCACTAAAAGCGTGACCAAGATTGCCACGCCTCACTGAACAGATTGTCGCTTTCGCTATACACGTATACATACAGTCAGAGCGACATCTTGCGTTCATGTTTGTTAGGCACATCTCGTATTCAGAGATTCATATAGACCATTTATTGACCGTCTTTATACACGAGCTGCTATGTCCTAGCTACCGACGTATATGGTACGGTCAATCGTCATGCAAGTTGCGCGATGCTCGACTTGCGTTGCTCGCTTGGTCAACCAGCAAACTGTTCACTGCTCACTGCATGTGCCATGGTACACTGTACGCTTAGCGCATTCGTGCGTTTCTTGTAAGACGTTATGTAAATGGTCAGATGCGTAATGCCGCATACATATAAGGCGCGGTGGTGTAGGGATACGTTCGGTGCCTTGGAGCCGAAAGGTTGCGGGTTCAAATCCATGGACCTCAAGCCGCCGCGTATGGGGACCCTGGGCAAGTCCTTCACTCGCAATTGTTCAGCGCTTCGGCGTGAAACTCCGATGCAGTGTCCGCTCTGCATTCGGGAGCGCCTCTGAGTAGAGAGCTTGAAGGGGCGCTAAAACAAGTGCGCATACAAACAAACATTGGTCATGTTCTCCGTAAGCTCTTCTCTGATAGTCATACTGGCAAAAACAATAGACTCATTTGAACTTATAACCAATAAGAACAATATGATCTTCATAACCCGAATTCTGTTCAAAACATCTACTATATTATGCTTTACAGTCTAACTTTACTGACTCAACTCAATTATGCCTCATGCATCGGAGGACACTATGCAGTCTAACCACGTCCTTCACGTCCTAAACCCCATCCCACTTCGGTATTTTTTAAACGGAGCAGACGATCATCAATTCTGATGAACTGCATTATTATGCGTGCTCCTCCTGATTGGCCTTGTTGGAAATTCCAGAGCGACCGCGGTACCACCTGCTGCCTGCTCAGCTAATTAGGCGATCGGACCGCTCTCTGTCTCTGTCTCTGTCTCTGTCTCTCTCCCTCCCTCCCTCCCTGCCTCCCTCCCTCCCTCGTCCTCGTCTTGACAAGCATTTCAAACAGGAAGACGCCCTGTAGGAAGTCCGTATACGTTGTTGTTGTTGTTGTTGTTGACTTGTTGTTGTTGTTGTTGTTGTTGTTGTTGTTGTTGTTGGAGGAGGAAAGGAGCCATAGGGTAACCGGTAACATCTGGCAAGGCAATCAGTTACCATGGTCAATGAACACACCCTTAAGGGCCATGCGCAGCGCCGACTATAGGCATGCCCAATACTGACTAGTCCCCCGCTGACAATCGGTTACCATGGAAATCGTTGGTTACCATGAAAACCGTCGGTTACCATGGAAATAATCGGTTACAATGGAAATCGTCGGTTACCATAGAAATCGTCGGTTGCATGAAAATCGTCGGTTACCATGGAAATTATCCGTTGCAATTGAAATCGTTGGTTACCATGGAAATCGTCGGGTACCATGTAGAATAGCCTCTGCACATGATAATTCCGTAACCAGGGCAACCGATGACAGATGACTGGTTACCATGGCAACCGCTATGACGTGTATTCAGCCGCTTGTATTAAGCTGAAATCAAAATTTGGAATCCTCCGGCTTCAAGGCCCCGAACCCACCACTACACCATAGGAGATGATAGGACTCCGCAAATGCAGCACATCTATTTGAATACCGGGGTTAGTTAGTGCTTTCGGCTCGTAGAGCCCTAGCGACCATCATGACAAGCGACTTTCGCCTCTCGCCATGATGGTTTTCTTGGCAGGATACAGAGGTGGTTTGCCATTGCCTTCCTCTGAGACAATTATGGGTGAGCAACTTGTCCAAGGTCGCTACGCAGCGGCTTGAGGTATAGGTTCGAGAACATACCGCCTAACCACCTCGTCCCATACCCTGCAGGAGCAGGGGGTTGTTTTAGGCTAACCCATAGCCGGATGCAGATTCACGTCATGCCCAGGACCTGCCGGCTGCAGTTTAACGTCATACCCAGGACTAGAATACCGGGGTATATAATATGACCAATATATATATTATATATATATTATATGTATATATATATATTGAATACCGGGGTATATAATATATATATATATATACATATAATATATATATAATATATATATATATGCATGCATGTATATATGTATATATGTGGATGTACAACTGTACATGCGCATCGTATGACCTCATATGTGTATGAATGTACATGTACGTATTCTTTGAAGTCGAAGTCTGTGCATAGAATGTTTCTCGCTGAATAATTGAAGAACAACGGATTCGTGTAAATCAATTGCTTTCGGTAATTGGACACATGATCACGTGACTTTATTCAGAATATATATATATATATATATCCGCTGATAATTATATATAGAACGTGTATTATACATATTTTATACACACGAATTAAAAGAATGCGAACTCCAATTAATTAATTATTATACAAGCAAGATATTATTATTTTCTTACCCATCATACCTATAACTATTGAAGAATTCAGTGCATATACATGTATGATGCTACAGAAACGGTATATGCTATACATAGGGTATACATCGAATACGTGTATTTACATTATAATAATGCGTGTGCCTGAGTGAGTGTGTGTCGGTGCGTGTGCGCGTGTCCGTGCAGGCACTATATATATATATTTGCCAATTCCGTACCGTACATCAATGTATGCCGACGGAATTAGGAAATTGTGTCGGCTGTTCTCGTTGTTCGAACAATTACAAAGGAGGAGAAAGGAGGAGGAGGAGGAGGAGGAGGAGGAGGAGGAGGAGGAGGAGGAGGAGGAGGAGGAGGAGGAGAAAGAGTAGGAAAGCCTTAGAAGGAAAAGGAGAAGGAGGGGCACCTGAGAAGGAGGAGGAGAGGAAGAAGAGAACCTGAGAAGGAGGAGGAGAACGAGGACCAAGACGAGGACGATGAAGAAGAGGAGGAAGAGGAAGAAGAGGAGGAGGAGGAAGAGAAGGAGGAGGAAGGGGACGAGGAATAGGAAGTGGAAGAGGAAGAAGAAGAGGCGAAGAAGAGGAGGAGGAGAGCAGGAAATGTACGAGGAAGAGGAAGAAGATAATGAAGAAAAATAAGAAAACGAACACACGGAAGAAGAAGGGCAGAGAAGGCGAAAGAGAAGGAGCAAGAGACTTGCGGCGGAGGAGGCAAGGAGAAGCTGATGAGCGATTAAAAAAAAGCAATGTAAAACAGGAGTAGATGAGAGGAAAGAAAAAGGTCACAAGACGACGAAGAGAACGAGAGATAAGACAAGAGATAATAATTATAGGAAAAAGAGGAGGAAGAGGAAGCGGATGAGGAGGCGAGAGTGAGGGAAGGATAGGAAAATAATTGGGAAGAAAAATAGGCGGCTGGAGAGGAGGAGATCGAGACGAGAGGTTGGGAGAAAAATAGCAATTAAGTGGAGAGTCGATCAGAAGGATAAGAGAGAGCGATGAAGAGATGAGAGGATGAGAGAAAAGGCGAGAGGTGTGGATGGGGGAAGAGGAGGAAGGAAGGAGGCAAGGCATTCTGGGTGATCGGGGTGATCTTGTATATACACCGTGGTTCAAAAAAAACTAAGCCAAATTGTTTTTCGTATATCTCTAATGCCTGATAACATATCACGCTAAAATTTTCCAAATATTTAGAGAATTGGACCAAGAATATTATTCCAAAATTTCATGAGATAATGTTGAACGGATAAAAAGTTATGAATCTTTAAACTTCATATGCCGAAATTTCAGTTTACAAGCAATTTTCTGCTAGATTCAATAAAATGTAAGTCTAACTTTTCTCATTATCTTTATGGCCTGATAATTAATCATTCTGAAATTTTCCAGATATGTAGATAATTGAACTAACAATATGATTCCAACAGTATGGTTTGATTATTTAATTAAATAAGCTGCTCAAAATGTCCTCCTCCTGCTTGCACGCAAGCCTAGCTGGAAGCGCTGACGCTATTGCAATGGCAACAGCAACGTCGATTATCCTCTGGTCCAGGCCATCCCACACTTGCAACAAGCGTTGCTTCAGATCGCTTATATCATGGATTGTTGTCTGGTAGACTCGGTCTTGCATCACGTTCCACACTTTATAGTTGACAGGATTCAAATCTGGGCTGTTCGGAGGCCATAATGTGGGAGAAATGAAGTCTGGCGTCTCTTGTGAGCATTACGATGGTTTCCTTGGCTGGGGCACTGTCCTCTTGAAAACAAAGCAGCCTTCTGGGGCTAGGTTTCTGATTACAGGTAGATGTTGTGAAAGCAGAACGTCGCGATAATAGGCACCATTAATTTTTACTCCAGGATCAATGAAAACTAAATGAGAACGACCAAGCGTCGAAACCGCAACGGACACCATAACAGACTTGCTGAAAACTGATATTTCGGGTGATGAAGTTGAAATAACCATATCTTTCTATCCGTTCAAATTTATGACATGATATTTTGGAATCCTATTCTTGGTACAATTCCCTAAATATTTGGAAACTTTTAGCGTGATATCTTTTCAGGCGTTAGAGATGTAAGAAAAACAGTTTGGCCTACTTTTTTATCGAATCTAGCAGAAAATTGCTTGTAAACTGAAATTTCGGCATATGAAGTTTAAAGATTCATATCTTTTTATCCGTTCAACTTTATCTCGTGAAATTTTGGAATCATATTCTTGGTCCAATTCTCTAAATATTTGGAAAATTTGTGCGTGATATGTCATCAGGTATTAGAGATATATGAAAAACAATTTGGCTTAGTTTTTTTGAACCACAGTGTACATGTATCTCGTTGATATCTGCCAACCATTCTCATCAAAGAACAAGCCTTGGGAGACACAGTCACTTATATTTAGCCAGGGCATCAAGTACATTTGACTGGCGGCCATGAACGGCATCCAAGCATGCACTCATTTTCAAATCTCATTTGCTAATCTGAACACCGACCTGCCTGCCACTTATAATCAAGCCAGCACGGTCTGAAAAGGCATACGGCACTTCTATTTTTCTACACTTTATACTCTGATCTGAACTCTATGATATGCGCTCAGTAATTACACGACAAATACCCTATACTATAGCCTACATGCTCTAATCATCCGCTTTGTATGTCAATTGTCAACCCCGGCTATCCGACACTCGCTTTCTTCTCACTCTCGTCCACGTTCTGAGTTGAACTATTTATAGGATTGGCTTCAGCAATTCCATGTATGCTGGTCTCTCTTCACTGAACCTCTATAATAATTCAGTCAATACGGTTCTTCGCACTGCTGCCCGCCTTATTGTTTGTCCTCCGTATAATTATATTTCGCTCGCATTGGCTATAAATTCATTCGGGAAAATCGAAACCCGAGTGCATGCAAGAAGCCGTTCAAAATTCTTGCACAGCGCAACTCTCTGGTCTGAATTCTCCTTCATACCTTCGTAGGCCTATACTTTTCTTACCTTCATAGGCCTATACTTTTCTTACCTTCATAGGCCTATACTTTTCTTACCTTCATGGGCCTATACTCTATTGTCTGTGTCACTGTGTGCCTTGGCTTGCTCATTGAGCTCACTAATATGGTCGCTCCGCTCACCGCACGCTCGCCCGTGGCATGACCTTCCAGGTGTCCCATGCACATGTGAAATTGTGGATGATATATAATGCTCCTCCAAGACGCTTTGTCTATATGTCGGCCCCTTGATAGCTGGAAATCTGGAACCATCTTCCGCAGGAATTGCGGCTTTTGCTTATCAGTCTCCTCTTCTTCTGCTTCGGAAACTCATAAGAACTCTCTCATATGCATGTAAGTGATTGCAGCGCTAATTTATGTCTGGAGCTACTGATGCTGCTTTACTGATGATGTTACTGAGGTTGATTCCACCGATGCTTTTGGTAATGATGCTGTTATTGTTGTTGTTGTTGTTTTTACTGCTGCTGCTGCTGCTTCAGTTACCATACTGATTCTCCTGTTACTGATGCTGCTGTAACTGACTCTCAGGATGTTCAATTACAATTACAGATTACAGGCGTACGCGCGAGTAATTCACAAGACTGGGTGGTTCTTATGGAACGCTACACAAATGTACCAATTGCTCATTCATTCATTCATTCATTCAGAGCATTTATATAGCGCCCCTTAAAGAAACTACTCAGAGGCGATCCTAGCCCAACCACGAACAAAGAAAAAAGACTTGAGAGACTTGTATAACCCAGCCGGATGGACCACATGTAGAGAGCGAAGCGTAACCGGAG
>OX457043.1:45233752-45318752 GCA_949752735.1 Lumbricus terrestris
AACGTTACACACATACATCGCCTGAGACGCATCAGAAAGATGATCTCTGATTGGCTGATAGGTTGCGTCTTCATATCCCGTCGAAATCAGCCGCAGGTCTTGCCAACGCAGCTACAACGATTGCATAGACCGCAGACTGTCGGTGGGAGGACAAGACGGCAGAGAGCAGGTAGTTATCGACCGCTCTTCTTCAGCTTGCTATCGTTATTCCAAATTTTATGGCCTCAATAATTGTCTGTATACTAAGCTTAAAAGTTAAACTAAAAATATTAACGAGAATTCTGTAGGCAGCCAAAATGTGCAGTTCTAAATGGATTTGTGCAGCTGTAGAAGCACTTCTGTCACACGTTTTGTGCAATTAAAACTAGCAAAAAGGTAATCTTCATCCGATTGGAAGTAATTTACCATGGAGGATGGGAAAGGAAAGGAGTTGTGCAGTTCTAAAAATTCCTTAAAAACAGCCCTGCCTGATTGTCTTTGAAGATGGTGCTTATAAAGAAGATACAATTAAGTGCTGTAATATGCCAAACAAATTTCTGTCGAGGGCAATGGCCTCTGTTGTCATATATGCCCTCGTCAAATCTGGATCCATCCATCCAAATACAATTAATAAGTATAATTAAGCGTCTAATTAAGTGTCTTCTACGAGCTACAAAGCAATCTCTCATACACTAAAGATTCGTCCAGCAGGCTTTGGATTCAGTCACAGCATAAAAAATAGTTTAAATCGCAATATACTATGTTTAATTCGATTAAAATCAGGATTGTAATACGATGCTAACTATAAGCCTGGTTCAATTACATTAAATCGTTATTACATTCTTGCCAATTAGGCAAGGCTGTTTTAAAGCAATTTTTTGAACTGCACAACTCCTTATTTCCTTTGTTTTCCCAACATCCATGGTAAATTACTTCCAATCGGAGGACAATGACCTTTTTGCTAGTTTTAACTGTACAGAAGTGCTTCTACAACTGCACATTTTGTGTACAACTGCGTTAAAAAGTCCTGCAAATAGGTCTGCAGTGGAAATTACCTTTGAGAGACATCATAAGTTTACAAGTTAAGTAATGCGTTACTGGTTTCCAGCCTTTTTTGTTTTTTCGTCATTTGCCTTTCATATGAAGACAGATGTCAAATTTAATAATCGCATTGCAAGGCTACTTAATGTGACGTATTGCATTTGAATGGCCTCAATGACACTTGATGCTCCATGATGCCACTTATAATGCCTCTTAATGTTCTCAATGTCACTTATTGTTTCATGATGGCACTAAATGCCTCTCAATGCTCTTCTTAATTAAAATCTCTGATCTTATGACAGGGGTCTCATTCGTCCTATATATATATATATATATATATATATATATATATATGTTATATTATATATATATATATTATATAATTCTATTGCATTGAGCAGACACGTATACTCAAAACAATATATCCGATGATATATATACACTGTACATATATTATATATGCACATGTATAATAAATATACATTCGTATATGCACACATGTATATCTATCTTTTTAGCTGTTTTTAGCTTTTAGCGCTTTTGAGTAGGCTTCTTGAAAGGGCGCTATATAAGTTTTCTGAATGAATGAATGAATGAATGAATGAATGAATGAATGAATGAATGAATGAATATAGCCTACATATACAATATTATAGGACAATAGTACAACAATTTATACATGCGAGCACACATTAGTATGTACTAAACAACATCATAGAACATCTTTTAAAATCTATCCTTATAAGCGCATAATAATAATAATATCGCTAAACGTGTCGCAAACGTCGTTAGCAATAAAACGACTTTTGTAGCGCCATCAAATACTCGCGCATGCGTACTACAAAGAACCGACGACGGAGCCGATTCGTCGCCGCTCGCTCGCTCGTGTTCCTATTCTTGGCGGAAGTAGATAACGAAACGAGGCCATAAAAATAGCTTCACGCATCGCCAAAGGCCATCGGAAGGCTTTACGGGTGGGGGACGCTGAATAGTGTCACGTGGTGGGGTCGAAGGGGAGGGTGCGATAAGTTCCGCGATGAACGGAAGTCAATGGACGATTAAACGTTTATGTCTGAAGATGTATATAGCGCTTTAGTAGGGGACGCAAGGGAGCAGACGGCTTGTAATAATTTCCGCGGGAACGGTGGACGTGTTCTATATGAATTGACGTGTATTGATGATACGTCGCTCGTATTGGATGAAAGAAGCAGACGTGTCCTTGTGTGTCTGCCTGTATGTATTTCTCTGTCTCTGTCTGTCTGTCTGTCCCTTTTCTGTCTCCGTCGTAAATTGGACTGAAATCTGAGAATCATTTCATTTCTCTTATTACGCTTTTCGTATAGACCTAATGTCTGCACTGTACATCCTCTGTCTGTCTGTCTGTCTGCCAGTCTGTCTATCTGCCTGTCTGTCTATCTGTCTCTCTGTGTTTCTATCTTTCTGTTTCTCTGTCTCATTATCCGTCTGTTCGACAATGATTTATCTGATTCTCGTCCTTGGTATATGTTTTATCTCAAAATCTTTAATATTGTCTGTCTGCCTGTCGGCATGGCTCTTTTTATCACCACTTTTGTGAGAGGCTATACTATAAATCGCCCTTACACAATCATAATAGATTCACATATAACATAAATTTTATATTCTTACCAATTTAACATCTGCCTAGCCACAAATCTATGAAGCGCTACTCCGAAGTTAAGCGCAGAGCACCAGTTTATTCACGAGCGCTGCATATACTTCCTTCAGCCGTTTGACTGTCCGTCTCTCTGTCAGTCTGCACATGCTGTCTGTTAACTATATCGTCCCATCTCTGTCCGTCTGTTCCTCTGTTCCTCTGACCGACTGTTCCTCTGTCTGTCTGTTCCTCTGTCTGTCTGTTCCTCTGTCTGTCTGTCTGTCTGTCTGTCTGTCTCTGTCATAAACTTGGTTAAGATCTGAAAATGATTCCATTCCTCGATTATACTTTTCACTGTCTGCCATCTACATAATTATTTCTAAATATACGTCTATGTGATTGTTCGTCTGACCGTTTATGTGTCTGTCTCTCTGTTTCCGACCCTCTGTCTGTTCATCTGACTGCGTGCCTGTCTGTTTGTCCATGTGCCTATCTGTCTATTTGCCTGTCCCTCTCTTCTGTAAATCCATCGGTATAAGCCCGTCCATCTGTCCGTCTGTCTGTCTGTCCGTACGTATCTGTGTCAGCCTATCGGCTTGCTTGCCTGCCTGCGGCACAAGGGGGAACAATCGGTTATGGAGAGACAGATCTACCGACCAATGGAGACCATCATCGGTCGTTTCGTCATAATTGTTACTCTCTTTATAATATTTTTTGTGGGGGTGTTTGTAGCGAGCCACCGTCGGCGTTTGTCATGCGCAGATAAAGACGACCGACCGACCGACTGACGACCGCAGCCAGATAAATCGAAATCGCTGTTCCTTGTCCCTTGGCACGCCCCTCCGTGGCACGCTAGATGACGTCACATCGCGTGATGATTGAGTGACGTGTCCGCTCCCTTCCCCCTCGATTCAACCTTGCTTATGGCGGCGCCCCGGTCGTAACAATGACAGCTACAAAGTATAGGACCGAGGTTGAACGTGACAGACCGAACAGGACAGAGGCTGAACGTGACAGACCGAACAGGACAGAGGCTGAACGTGACAGACCGAACAGGACAGAGGCTGAACGTGACAGACTGAAAGGGACAGCGGACGAACGTGACAGATATAGCAGGACAAAAACTGGACGTGACGAAGAAATGAATAGGACATAGCCTGAACAAGACTGAGCCTGAACATGATGAACTGAACAGGACAAAGACTGAGCAGGACAGAGCTGAACGTGACAAAAACTGAACAGGACAAAGGATGAACGTGACATGGGCTGAACACGACAGAGACTGAATAGGACAAAGGCCAGACTGGCCAAAAGGAAAGACTTAACAGGACAACGATAAAGATTTAATACAGGACAACGATAACAAATTTAAGAGGCGGACAACACCTGAACAGGACATGGGACAAAAAAAATTTAAATATCAAACAGGAAAACGAGAATTCTAGATTAAGTAAAAAAAATGGCGATTGAAAGAGTCGACGATAACGTGCGCATACAAGTGAGCGCATTTGTTATTTTTGATCACGTGACTGTGTATATCCTGCTATTGCATGCACGCGAACAGTTATTATATATATATATAATATCTATAATATATATATATATCTATAATATATATATATATATATATATATATATATATATATATATATAGCGCCTATCGCGTCGTCGCTCTCCGTGGACAGAACGACGACAAGATTTCGTCAGCGCCTCCTGCGAAGCGAAACTGAATTCATCGGACTGTCTCCGTCGGACCATCCATTATTGAATGTGTTGGCATCGTGAGGGTGGGTCTATTAGGACGCTGCGCGGCGGTCACCCCTCCCCCCCCCGACGGTTAATTATGGCATCGCAGGACTTTGATCTATCCGTTGAATCCGTAGCATCAGCAGCATCAGCAAAATTAGCATAAGCAATAGAAGGATCAGTAACAGGAGAATCAGTAATAGGATGATCAGTTATAACAGGAGAATCAGTAACAGTAGAATCAGCTACAGCAGATTCAGTAACAGGAGAATCAGTAACAGGAGAATCAGTTTAAGGAGAATCAGTAACAGGTGAATCAGTAACAGGAGAATCAGTTACAGGAGAATCAGTAACAGGAGAATTAGTAATAGGAGAATCAGTAACAGGAGAATCAGCCACAGGAGAATCAGCTACAGGTGAATCAATAAAAGGTGAATCAGTAACAGGAGAATCAGTAACAGTAGAATCAGTAACAGTAGAATCAGTAACAGAAGAATCAGTAACAGGAGGGTCAGTAACCAGAGAATCAGTAACATGAGAATCAGTAACATGAGAATCAGTAACAGAAGAATCAGTAACAGGAGAATCAGTAGCAGGAGAATCGGTAGCAGGAGAATCGGTTACAGGAGAATCAGTAACAGGAGAATCAGTAACAAAAGAAGCAATAACATGAGCATTAGTAACAAGAACCTCAATTAAATCTAAGGTAAGAATTGTCAACGGTTTTGAGATTTTAACCATATATAGTCTTTCGCAGGGCGACCATTGTTAAGCTTCTTTTCACACCCCTGACCCCAGAAATTTCCCTACAAACTCTAACATTGGTTAAATCGGCATCAGAAACAGCAGCATCAGTAACATTAACATCAGTAACAGCAGTATCAGTAACAGTATCAGCAACAGCAGCATAAGTAACATTAGCATCAGTAACAGCAGCATAAGTAACATTAGCATCAGTAACAGCAGCATCAGTAACATTAGCATCAGTAACAGCAGCAAGAGTAACATTAGCATCAGTAACAGCAGCATCAGTAACAACAGCATCAGTAACATTAGCATCAGTAACAGCAGCATCAGTAACAGCAGCATCAGTAACATTAGCATCAGTAACAGCCGCATCAGTAACAGCAGCAGACTCAGCATCACAGCATCTCTCAATCGGGTATTCAACAGCACGGCTGCTGATTCATCACGTAATTCATCCGGTTAATTGCTTTCGTGGAGTGGCAATGGCAGCCATAGGTAGGCTACATGTACATGTATAATTATACATCATACATTTACGGCAACAGTCTGAACCAACCGATTACGAAATGGTCGTGCCGAAGCCGACCATCATATACCCATAATACCCCAACGAATGAGGTTTCCCTCAGTTAATTCACAGAGACTTAGCCAGCTACGTATGCGGAGCGGGGATTTCCGGTTTAAACCAGCCTATTTTTGCAGCCCAATTTATATTTTCACGCACATGTGTAATTATATAATGTGCATAATTATCATACATAGTCTATACTTATTTAACTTAGAGATTTTCGCATCTAATGTAGTCTCGATAGTGATTCTAAATTAAGTTGTATATTCAATGTTTAATATTTTTAACATTTTAGTGGTTTTTTCACACACTCTGCATTCATGTATCCAGGAGTCCTGACTGAATGATGTTTAGACCTATTGAAGCAAAGTAGGCCTAATGCAAATCTCCGCAATTTCTCAACGCCACGTAAAACTTCGTGAGGGCTTTTTTCAAGGAATTTTTATAACTGCACAGCCAGCAATGTTTAGATGTTTAATCCTGCAGCGCACAAAATTTCCGCCGACGACTTTCTTCTTTTTTGTTCTTTCTCCTATGAACTTATCTAAAACCATGATATGTAGTCTGTGATCTTCCACAATCACTCACGAGTTTTCCAGTCTCTTCTTTGTTCTGCAGCGCAGCCTAGGCCTAACCTATTCACTGTACTGCGGTAGCTATGGTTAGGTTATAAGTGTCTAAAGTTCTTAAACTTGTTCACTTACAACAAAGATCAGTTTCTTGTATTTTCTTCTTCGATTTCCAACATTCACAAACAACACAACAACGCATCAACGACGACAAACAATTCAATTGCACGACAGAAACGCTATCTTATTATATTACTACTCTAACGTCTTCTACACACGACTAGCACTCCTTCTACAACTTATCTCACTCTTAGCGTACACTCTCTCTTCGGTCGCACTGTCCTTCTCTCTGCCTCTCTCTGTCCGTCTCGCTGTCTGTCTGTCTGTCTCTCTCTCTCTCTCTCTCTGGCGACGACGCGCAGCGGCGCTTTCCCGCCACTCAGTCAGCTGGCCTGTCTGTCTGTACACTCAACAATTAGCTGACCTTGAGCTGGCCTATCCGTACGCTCAACAATTAGCTGATCACTATACGTTATACAAAATTAGCTCACATAGTCTTTTACCGTATTTTTGCTGCACAACCCCTTTCTTCAATTCCGGTTCTCCATGGTAAATTACCTCCACCCCCACACTCCCAATCGGATAACAGTGACCTTTTTTATTGCATTTGACTGTACAAGGTTGCTTTTACAACTACGCGAATTCATTTACAGCTGCACATTTTTTGCACAATTGCACGTTTAAACAGATCTGAACCTTGCGTTAGGGAAACGATATTTAAATCTGCTAAGAGCTTCAAAGTCCATATAGCCACCGTAATCCCCCCAATGGTTCTAATCTAAACAAATAGTTCTTATATGGTAATCCTAATCCAGGTACAGTGCCGATATCACAGCATTGTGTCCAGGATGAGAGAGCAGATGGTGGCTGCGAGAGAGAGTTGCATCGTACTCGAGAATTCTAATTCACAAAAGAGGAGAGCAGGGTGTCATCCAGTCGAAATTCGATCATCATAGACAACAGAGGCTGGTGCCGTGCTGCGTTGGTTAAGCAAATTGAAACAGATGAGCGCCATGCAGACGCTGGAATAGCATTAGAGCGTTGACAGAACGCACAGCAACACCGGGCAATACATTAGAAGCCTTGGACTGCAGAGAGTACAACGCCGCTGATGTTACTTAATATGCTGATGTTGCCGATGCTGATGTTACAGATGCTGATGTTACTGATGCTGATGTTACTGATGCTGATGTTGCTGATGTTACAAATGCTGATGTTACTGATGCTGGTGTTACTGATGCTGATGTTGCTGATGCTACAAATGCTGATGTTACTGATGCTGATGTTACCGATGCTGATGTTACTGATGCTGATGTTACTGATGCTGATATTACTGATGCTGATGTTACAAATGCTGTTTGTTTGTATGTGCACTTGTTATAGCGCCCCTTCAGGCTCTCCCTACTCAGAGGCGCTCCCAAATGCAGAGCGGACACTGCATCGGAGTTTCACGCCGAAGCGCTGAGCAATTGCGAGTGAAGGACTTGCCCAAGGTCCCTACGCGGCGAGGTGGATTCGAACCTCGAACCTTCCGGCTTCAAGGCAACGACGCCACCACTAGACCACCGCGCCCCACAATGCAATGATGTTACAGATGCTGGTGTTACTGATGCTGATGATGCTGATGCTGCTGTTACTGATGATGTTGTTACGGATGCTGATGTTACAGATGCTGATGCTACGGATGCTGACGCTACGGATGCTGATGTTGCTGCTGCTGTTACTGATGCTGATGTTGCTGCTATTGCTAATTGTTTTCCCACAATTGCATACTAAATCTAATGTATAATGCAGTATCAATGACAGCAGCATCAGTAGCATGTATATAGTAGCATATTATTATTACTATTGTTATTATTATTATTACTACTACTACTACTACTACTACTACTACTACTACTACTACTACTACTACTACTACTACTACTACTACTACTACTACTACTACTACTACTACTAATACTACTACTACCACTACTACCACTACTACTACTACTACTACTACTACTACTACTACTAGTCATAGCTTATTATCATTATGGTGGTTGTGGTGAAATGAGATTTCATGCCTAATATGGTGGGCTCGAGAAGTCCATATAGAATTGTAGATTATGCTTTCCATGCTGTTTTTGACAGAAGCTGCAGCCACTGTTAAAAAGCACGCTTCCTATCTATGTTAATTCTGTCTACCATTGTCGTATTGGATGAACCTTCCGCTTAGGGACACTCAGCAAGTCCTTCACTCGCAATTGCTAATGCGCTACGGCGTGAAACTCCCATACAGTGTCTGCGCTGTATAGTCGGGAGTCCCCTGAGTGTAAATTTGAAGGGACGCTATAGCAAGTGCTTGTACATGCATATATA
Source organism: Lumbricus terrestris (assembly GCA_949752735.1). Classification (NCBI taxonomy): domain Eukaryota; kingdom Metazoa; phylum Annelida; class Clitellata; order Crassiclitellata; family Lumbricidae; genus Lumbricus; species Lumbricus terrestris. The sequence goes on from OX457043.1 coordinate 45,242,442, forward strand.
CAAACAAGCAAACATACATACATACATACATACAAACAAACATACATACATACATACATACATACATACACACATACATACATACGCATGCATGCATACATACATACATACATACATACATACATACATACATACATACACACATACACACATACATACATACGTACATACGTACATACATACATACATACATACACACATACATACATACATACATACATACATACATACATACATACTTACATGCATAGTTACATTGATAAAATTATTAGCTTCCAATATCCAACATAATTGGCAACTATGCATGGCTCAAAGTCTGACCCCTCCCGGTCTTTTTTCGACAATTCTCACACTGGTTACTGACATTGTTGATGTTACTGATGCTGCTGTCATTGATGCTGCTGTTGATGCTACTGATGCTGCTGCCATTGATGCTGCTGTTGATGCTACTTATGCTGTTGTCATTGATGCTGCTGTTGATGTTACTGATGCTGCTGCCATTGATGCTGCTGTTGATGCTACTTATGCTGTTGTCATTGATGCTGCTGTTGATGTTACTGATGCTGCTGCCATTGATGCTGCTGTTGATGCTACTGATGGTGCTGTCATTGATGCTGCTGTTGATGTTACTGATGCTGATGTCATTGATGCTGCTGCTGCTGCTGCTGCTACTGATGGATAAACTCTGCAGTTTATTGTCTTGTTTATTGATTGATGGACTTCGCAACTTCGCAAAAAACTCGAATTACAGTTCAAGGTCACGCTCCAACTTTTTACAGGAGAATGATGATGACGACGACAACGACGACGACGACGATGATGAAAGCTACGATGATTGCGGCGACGACGACGAGAAGAATGACGAATGACGAAAGTCGGTTGACAGTGTATAAAATACAGGAAACAATTTCATGGATCTGACAGAAATAGAGATGTATGCAAACAGATCTCTCTAAGACCCCAAACGATGTATCCCAACGAGAAAACGATAATTAATTGACGATTTGTGACACACGAAAGAATGAGGATTAAAGGATACCGCTGAGCATCAAAGAACACCGACGGACATCAAAGGATACCGCCGGACAGAATATATAGCGCCACAGTCTCAGAGGCTAAGACGGCGCGCATGCGCTGACATGCGTCAACGCTGATTGATGTAAACTTGCGTGAGCTGGGTTATTATGGTCCGCTATTCCTCAAAATGTCATGTCTATATAGGCTAGATTATTTGAGAAGTGAAACAGAACGCATCTAGGCCTATATCTATGTAAAGAAGAAAAGTTTGTACCCAAACTTTACAAAGATACTATAGCATCCGAGAACAAACATAGGGGGTTCGCGAACCAAAAATCTTACATTTTCCCGAGTTTGAAGCATTTAATTTTTCTATCCGAAAGCTAACCCGGTATTATTTTAAGATTGGTCGCCGGATCGATTTTCAAAGAGACCATAGATTTATGACGTCATCACTTCTTGACCTCACTTTTCGCCGACGGCCGATCTTATAGCGCGCGTTTTTCGCAAAATTATATTTAAAACACTGTTAATATGAACGGTTGATCGCAAGTTTGGACAAGATAATGGCAATGGATACCGGTAATTAATCTCATACCGTGTCGTCGTACGTAGGTTATCTGGACATTATTTAGGGCGGGATGGACTAGGGAAACAGAACCAAAATTCACCGGCAAACGCCGGCCACCCCGGAGGGGTGTTCCCAAACTTGGGATTGGTTGGGACGGAAAACCTTGGTTGGCGAACACGCCCCGTAGGGACGGGTGGGATCTGCGTGGGGCGATAAACCTACATTTCACGTACAACGCCGCGCACCCCAGGATGAGACCGGGTTGGGGTCGATGGAAGAAGGCGGGGCGAGAAAGGCGGAGTGGGAGCGGGGTCAGGCGTCACTGGGGGCTAAAAACCGAAATCTCCCGGGCAACGCCGGGTAATTCCGCTAGTGATCTATATCTTTTAATTTTGTTAATTGCTGCGTGCGTAGAAATATCTGAGTCAGGAAATATATAGCGCATCGAAAACTATTTTCGCTCAAACTACACATGCAGGGTCATTGAGCTCCCAGGATTCCATTTGCATCATCATCCAAGACATTCGTTCTAAATATTGCGACTACCGAAATACAGTCTATCGCAATTTGTGGCCAAGAAGTTACTCAGACTTTTTCATTCGTCCATTCATTAATTGAATCAAATCTCGCTGACGGCGTAAGAATTTTAATCGCTAAATCGTTAATCTTTGTGTCGCTACGGTGTACAATTATATTGCAAATCCATTAGCCACAGTTATTAATCTATTTGTTAAAATCGGCTCTATATATTGGTCTCCATACTTTCAGCGTCGTGCCTTCTGAGTTGTAGGTCCAACTGCCTTAAATAGTCTCCCATTAGAGCTACGCCTGTTACCTATAGGGACCTAGGGTTAATTCATCAGTGTTTTACAGACTGCTGCAAGCCCATTTGTATCACCGTGGTTGGACTGGGAACACCTCTGAGTATAGGCTTCTTGAAGAGGCGCTATAAACATTCTTGAAATTGTTTAATGAGTGAATTATGTCGCTTGCATTTACGGTTTACCTGCTACCATTATTTTTAGTAATAGGCTCATAGCTATTTTATTGATTATATGGCCAAAATGTCAATATCAAGAATTATTATTATAATATTAGTATAACTACAATTTAACAGAGGCTATAGGTAGTTCAGAAGACGAAATTTATTTAGTGTTAGCAACTATAGTCATATCCAGCTATCTCCTATAAAATTATAATTATAGTGTATGTGCCAAACCCCGCCACTGTTAGCACTCTGACAGTGCCAGTCCCAAGCCCTGATAAAGGAGGCGGGCGACACCAATCATCTTTGAAATGACAGTAACTGCAATAAGCCAAGCATATAATTTCAGCAAGTCGCGTTTGGGACCTTTGGGTCAATGAAGTTATTCAGGAGGTTAATGAAATCAAATGAAAAGAAGACATAAAAAGTTATGATGAATTTATTGGCAGGTCATAAGGCTGGTCAAGTGTAAGATTGGCAGAGACAGTTGATCCTAGCTGTTTGTGAGGCGCCCTTGTAGGCTAGCGGTATGGCCGCGTTACGGCGCCATATAAATTGTCGTTATTATTATCATTATTATTATTATTTTTATTATTTATTTATTTTATTTTTTTTAAACTAGTCCGGAATTGTCAGGCCTTGTCTTCAGGGTTTGAAGAGAAAGTTCCTTTAAAAGCGACCAAGTTATAGCGCTGAATGTTGACAGACAGACGCTGGAAATTATTATTATTATTATTATTATTATTATTATTATTATTATTATTATTATTATTATTATTATTATTTAACACACATTTTATTTTTCCAAAGACAATGACAAAGTCATTTACAATTATTATTATTATTATTATTATTATTATTATTATTATTATTATATCATCCAAACCATATTAAGCCTATTATACTCCACAATGTTTTGAGCTGTTCAGGGAAACGAACTTCATGTTCTCCGTACCCTCTGCCCACTACTACCAGTGGGCAGCGAGATCCATTAGGCCTATATAACTTTCAGCAAAGCGCTCACAATTTCACCCTCCCAATAAAGACTCTAGAAAGTTTATCCCAAGATTGCTACTATCCGAAGATTGCTACTTAAAAACATGAACTAGCAGACTCAGCCATAAGTAAGATATACTAAGTAGCTATACTGTCAATGTTGCCAATCATGCAAATGTACACCTACATCGTTCTGCCTGTTGCCTTTGTAAATAAATGAAATTATATTTTGTATTTATCCATTTCTATAGCGCCCCTTCAAGCTCGCTACTCAAAGGTGCTCCCGACTGCAGCGCGGACACTGCATCGGAGTTTCACGTCGAAACGACCGAGTCACCGAGCAATTCGAGCAATTGCGAGTGGACTTGCTCAAGGTCCTTACACGGCAGCTTGTGGTGGATTCGAACCTGTAACCGTCGGCTGCAAGGCAACGAACATCCCCACTACACTACCGCACCCCACAAATAGCCTATACATACATTAGTCCGCAATTCTTACACGGTTTCTTAAATATCATAATTAGAGGCCTGTAACCTGAGTGTATGAGTTGCCTTTTTATGGTGCAAACATTCAGAGACCTTCTCCCACTGTAGTGCTTCCACTCCGGTCATAATCGTGTAAGTTTCGATCAGGTCTCCTTTGCTCCTCTTCCAAGTATTATTGTGTGTCTACACGATTTTTCAACATTTCTTCATAGCTAAAATCTTTGCAATCCAAATGATAATCTCATGAGCTTCAATTTGCTTTGCTCTGAAGCTCACTATCCCTCTAGTGTTGTTATTCCACAAATTCTATCGTCCTTCTCAAATCGTCGTTGTTTGACGTTTCTATCAAACCGACGCTAACCTTCAGGCCACACAATTATTACAATATCAACATTTTATTATTATATTAAAATTGTCTGACACCTCCTTCCAAGCCGACTCTTAGCGTTTCAACCATAATAATATGAGATTATCTTCTCACATCTATATCATGTAAGACGACACTCACCTAGCGCAGTATAAATTCCAGCTCCCTTCAAACCCGACAGCTTTATGACTTGTCTGGCTGTCAGTTCGACCGCAAACCACGGATTGAGTTTCTGTCCGTTCATCAGCGAGAGGTCGCTCTAATTTCTGTCAACCTTCTTTTCTATACGATGCCATTCGTCGATCTTGACGCCGCGACAAACGCGTTGACAATACTAGCGCCGTCGGCTGCCGCATGGACGTCTTGATAAGCAGCAATTGTGCGCGAACCGTGTCCTGCGAGCAGTGCGTGCTGCTGTGCCTGTTGCGTGGTTGCTTCGAAGTACGAAAGATCTTTCAGCAGGATAACTCCGCTACTGGTTGCACTCTGTCAGTGCCAGTCCCGAGCCTGGATAAAGGAGGAGGACGTCGCTAATGGTCTTTGTTACCACACAGTGACGTTAAACTGCAACTATCACCACCACTTTCAGCAGGGGGTCCCTGGTTAGTTTTCTGGACTGTCAGCCGAGATGTCTGGTTGCAATCCACGCTAGTACAGCGGGGTGGCAGTGGCGTCCCTCTGTCTAGCTGGAAGGTTTGATGTGAAAGTGTGGTCAATGTTGGAGATGGGATGGCTTTTGTGATTTTTTCGACCCCAGCTCACCACTCACCCCGCCGGTGTGATTGGATTTAGCCAACCCTTCATTGGGTGGTCAAGGTGTCCCTCTGTCTAGATGCAAGGTTTCAGGTCAATAGTTGCTTTAAAAACTTTCTTAGCACCACAAAAGCCACAACATTGGAGACAAGACTAGTATAGCTTCAACACTCGAGCAATATTAGTTCAAAGTCCTCAGGATGTTCTATCCGTCCAAGTGGCAGGCCAGCGTCCGGGGAGGTTCGCACCCCCTCCCCTGTGTTCATCGTATCCATGTTAGGTTCCAATGCTATTAGACAGGCTTCCATTTTTGATGACACTGGCGCCGCCTGGCGGAATGCGAAAGCCACACGTGAGCTTGATTGAATAGCCTACGATGCAAAGCGTTGTGAATAGCGCGGTGAATATTGGTCATCACCTTTTACTTCTCTGGGCTGAGGGTTGAATTAAGCCTCGAGCGCTGACTCGCTCCTAACGGCTTCTGTAGCGCCATTATACAAGGGTACAATCAGTGCTTAAAGTGTGGACAAATAAGTGCATGGACGGCTCTTACCTTACAAAAGAAGTGCCTGGACGACCCTTGCCTTTCCAGGCTGTGATGGACAGTAAGTGGCAGGACGGCGTCCAGATTTTCAAATAAGTGCATGGACGCCGCCCATGACCGTCCATCCACACTTTAAGCCCTGGGTACAATGATCGCCGAAGATGCCGGACCTACTACACACTGGCGCTATATTATTTGGAAATTATGGTAACTGTGATAATTGAGCCCATACTCAGTGACGGCGCCAACTGTATGACTGCAGCAGGTCGCATCAAGTTCAAGGCAGTTGTTCAGCGGGTTGCAGAAATTAATTGCAAAGAAGATATTAAAATTCCAAAGAATTTTGGCAGGTCATAGGCAGGTCAAGAATAATAATTCATTGCTATAATGATGATAACGATGATGATGATGATGATGATGATGATGATGATGATGATGATGATGATGATGATGATGATGATGATGATTATTATTATGTGCAGGTCAACCTGTCGCGACCTATGGTGTGATGGGCTCATGGGCGCCCGCCGCACATAGGGACAAGAGGGGCGCTCAATTGCCCCTCCTCCTGTAAATGGACGCCTCTCTGTTTAACAGTAGAACTGTTCGTTTTCCTCGCACTAAGCCACTGACACTTACGATAAAAAATGAGACTGAAAAATATACATTTGGAAACCGCTATGAACCCAAAAGCGCGATAGAATTCGTGTGAATTTAGTCGGCATACGTTTTTACCATTTGCAGCTATTATCATTTTTTCCACTGGTGTACATTAGAAGTTAAGACAATGCACCATTGTTAGTGGCAACCATGATGATGGCAAAGCATGATGGGGTGGTGGTGTTGGTGGGGGTGTTGGTGATGGTGGTAGCGACCTTGGCGATGACATGTGGATTGTGATGGTCATGGTGATAGTGAATGGGCGGTGGCAGTAGCAAAGGTGATAGTGTGTGGGCGGTTGAGGGATTGACAATTCTGCAGGTTTTGTTAGTCATTTGTCATAGCCATGTTTTTCTGGTCTCTTTCCACCTATACAACAGGCTGTACTTGACTACATTAGACCTCCTAACCTTGTGAATTATTTAGCCTACCGATGCTTTTTAAAGCTTTCAAAATGGCTAAATTACTTTTCCGATACCGACATAGGCCAATGCTTTAGCACGTGGCTTGTATGCATGCAAACTATTGCCCAACGAACACAGATTATCGTTCAAAAGCTTGTACAAGGATCTCATAATTATGATTATTTTATAAGAAGATTCCGGTCCTGTGTAGAAAAGGTTCTTGACCGGCAAGAGTGATAACTTGTCATGCAAAGATCGCTTGGCATGCTAAAAATCAAAGGATAGTTCTTAACTGAATCTTAATTAATGACTCAACAACACGCAGTAACATTACCATGGGCGGAGTTTTTCGGGGGCATGGGGGGGGCTAAACCTCCCAAGAAGGCCCAGACTCAGCTTTATGACCGTGAAAATGGTATCTTTTCATGCCAAATTCATGGGCATTGCTTAGCCCCCTAACTCCTGGTAAACCAACAAGTTATTTTTTAGCCCCCTCCCCCTCCCAAGAACGGAGACCAAATTACGCCCATGAACACTGCCAGAAAAAGATTTTAGAATATAGATTAAGATTATGAGGTTCAATGAATGCAATAGAACCAAAATAATACATAATAGCGCTGCAAGAAACCAAAATGGCGGACAAAATGGCCACCAGAATCTTAGAATGGCTAGAAGTAAACCATTATTATAGACTTGCTGCCAACTCTGTAGTAGGCGTAGCGTGTATAAAAAAATGTTGCCAGCGCCAGGCTACGTTTTCCCTCATGGTTTAGACCTGTGGTTTCTTCGTTCTTGTCTTTGTTTCTCTATTTTCCGGTTCAGAATAATAATATGGGTTGTTCATGGAGGTATATGTCTGTTAAAAAGCGTAGCTTACTTTTTAACCAGTTTCAGTTACACAAAATTAGGTTTGAATATTAAATCTCATTAGGATGGAGCGGATGGGGGGGTTCAATAATCTGCTAATTGGATCACGCAGGTAGTTGGATGTCCTAGGTAAGTTTATTATTTATAACAGGTCAAGAAGTGCCTCAATCTTTTTTTGAAGAGACATACGGTAGGTTTGAGAGTTGATAATGAAATCTCGTTCCATGCTGTGGCTTCATATACAGAGAACATAAGGTCTAATTTTTGCTAAGTTCAAAGTGCTAAATGTTAATTTTTGTGTAAATGCCTAAAATAAAATAAATGTTTTAGAAACTGGTTAAAAAGCAAGCAACGCTTTTTGACAGACATAGACCTCCATGTACAACCCATATTATTATTCTGAACCTGAAAATATAGAAACAAAGACAAGAACGAAGAAACCACAGGCCTAGACCATGAGGGAAAACGTAGCCTGGCGCTGGCAACATTTTTTTATACACGCTACGCCTACTACAGAGTTGGCAGCAAGTCTATAATAATGGTTTACTTATAGCCATTCTAAGATTCTGGCGGCCATTTTGTCCGTCATTTTGGTTTCTTGCAGCGCTATATGTATTTTTTTGGTTTCATTGCATTCCTTGAACCGTATAATCTTATAATCTTAATCTATATTCTAAAATCGTTTCTCTATCACATACGATCGTCTACTTATAGCCATTATAAGATTCTGACCGCCATTTTGTCCGCCATTTTGGTTTCTCTGCAGCGCTATATATATATACTATTTTGGTTCTATTGCATTCCTTGAACCTCATAATCTTGATCTATATTCTAAAATCGTTTTTCTCTGTCACATGCGATCGTCTACTTATAGCCATTCTAAGATTCTGGCCGCCATCTTGTCCGCCATTTTGGTTTTTCCTGCAGCGCTACGTATATGATTTTGGTTCATTTGCATTCCTTGAACTTTGTAATCTTAATCTAGATGCTAAAATCGTGTCCCTATCACATACAGTAGTTTACTTATAACCATTTTAAGCAATTAGCTGCCATTTTGTCCGCCATCTTGTTTTCCCATCCAACCGCTAAAAATCAAAGTTGCTAACCGCGCTTTTGGTTTTCAGCAGGGTTGAATATTAGTCTAGAAACGCCTGATAGCAAATTGTTACATGATTTGCTTATACCAGCGATTTATAGAGTCCTTTTGAAATTCTAAGCCTCGTCTATAAGCCGGATGATTAAGCTATAGACTCTATATCAGTTTCGTTGACCTAAATCCGATGTCGCGCTTTCCCCTATAACGATATTATCCACGCATGGAGATTTTATTATCGCGTGGAGCATATTCCACCGAGGACAGTCACGCGACACTCGTGCCACCTATCGTTCGCCCATCTTAAGCGGGGGAAACGAAAGGAGTGCGGATGAGAGGATTGGGAGAAGGGAGCTACATAAATAAGGCTGTTTCAAAAGCCCGCCATTGATCAGCAGACGATGACAAAGACAACGAAGGTAGATAATAAAGGACGGGAAAAAGCACTAGCCGTAGGATACAGTGAGATCGGAAGACGTGGATTTAAGGTGTAGCCCTACGCTCAGTAGGCCTGGCGGCGCCAGGGGCTGGTGGACTAAACCCTCCTAAAAAGGCCATCCGTTTTTTTTACATGTAGCCTAACAATGAAATCGTTCCATGATTAGCCCCCTAAAAACGGAAATATATTCATAAGATTTCGACCAAATGACTAAAAAATGAAAAAAGGTCGTCAAAACTTTTGGCGACTGAAAAATGGAAACCATGAGATTTCGGCCAAATGACTAAAAAAGTCGTCAGAAATTTTTTTCGAGTGAAAATGGGAAATTTCCTCCGCCTTGATTCAGCCCCCAAAACTGAAATCCTGGCGCCGCCACTGCCTACGCTACAAAAACTCTCTCTATGCATGGTTACTTATGAGAATAAATTATTGTGTAGGCCTACTTCCATTTCAATTTTAATTATAGATGTCGCTCCACTTAAAATATTCCGTTTCTAATACTAAAGATTATATTATGTTCTGAGTCTCCAAATGCAATAATTGCAATTGTTTTACTTTGCAAACAGAATTATCCGTAAATCTGTCTTCAGAAATGTAATTATTTGAATGCTTTTCTGATGCAAACAAGATGTGAAACTATCATAGTCCAGAAACTATAGGGACACAAATTCACACAGTTCAATGCATTGAGTTTCAAGCCCTTTGCTTAAACGGTCCGTGCGTGCGGTAGAATTTATAGGCCTACGCGTTCTTTGATGCAACCGTGAACTCTTCCACTGTTTGTAGTCTAATAGTGCCAGTCCCAAGCCTGGATAAAGGACATGGATCAGCTGATTCGGTTAATGTTGCGGGGACGAAAAGGTGGCCGAAGATTTTGGTCCGACGAATGGCTGAGACGCCGACGAAAATTTTCCATCTTTTTGCCAGCCAGCAAAAATTTCTGGCGACTTTTTTAGTCATCAGTGTCCGAAATGTCGATGGAAAAACCTAATTTTCTCTGCCAAAATAGAAAAAAGTTGATAATCTTCTTTTTTAGTCATCACCCCGTCTCGTTTATTGTGTTTCGTGAAGTGTGTACATTATTATTTATTATTATTAAATAAATTTGTAACGCGCGCAATGTCACACCGAAATGTGAATCTGAGGCGCGGAAATGTGAATCTGAGGCGCGGAAATGTGAATCTGAGGCGCGGAAATGAGTTTGATGGTTTTTTTTATGCACGGACATATAATTGAGGGGGACCATCCCCTTTGTCGCCGTAAGTCTCCGCCCATGCTCAAGGACATGGATCAGCGTTGGCTGATTCGATTAAACTACATCGTTTCCTAACAGACATACACCATGCACTCAAACGGAACTTAGTTGAAACATAATAAATGTAGGCCTAATCACAGAATAGATAAAGCGGCGTTTTATCTATACTGTGGCCTAATTGACCGAGACAACTTATAAAGTTTACGATTCGTGTTTTCAATGTGTGGCTAAATTGTGCTGATAGACTAAACTGGCCTATTACATACCCTCAGGCCACGCAGCAATTTAATCTGGCGTAGAACCTATGTAATTTATAGCATGGAATGCGCAGTTTGTAGCCTATTCTAGGCGAAGTACATGTATAATGGCAACAACGAGGTAGTGACACGAGACCCGTTGCGATTGTCCCTTTACTAATAAGTCGTCTGACATCACAATCCTCAGATATGACGTCATCGCACAACGCTACGATTTTACTTCGTTCTCTCATTAGTTTCTAGAATGTGGCAGGCTGCAGATTGCGACGAATAAGACGACAAAAGATGCTGAAAATGATAAAACGATGACAAAACGATGCAAAAGTTGACACAGATGAAGACAAGCAACAGTTTCCTAACTGATGGGCAGATGATCATCGAAATGAAAAAGAAATTATTCGATAAGTAAGTCTTTTCTGATCATGACAGAAATCCTCATCTTCATTTGAAAAACCGAAAAAAATAATCATTCATTGACTATAATAATGATGTCTGGTAAATTTGAAATTACTATGCAGAAAGTAATGTGATGCAAGTAAGAAGTAAGCTAGAAAGTAGGTTCAAATGAAAAAATTGCCTTCTTATGAAGCTGAAAGACGGAGACAGACAGACAGCTAGCCAGGTTGATACAGACACAGAGACAGATAGACAGACAGATAGAGAAAGTCATGCAAAAACCATAGCAACGGACAGACTGTAGACTCAAGAAATAGACTGTTTATGACCCTCTGAATCTTGTGAATCTGCACGGTCGTGTGGACTGAAGAAGGTGTGGACTGTCTCCGATTTTCCAAATTGTCTAATGAGCGCAACCGGTATTATGACGTCATTCTCATCTAGAAACATTAATGCCTTAAGAAGGTCTTAAAAGTTTGATTTGACGTCATACTTTTGGACCACAGACGTCAACTCGATTTAGATAATGAAGATTGAAGTGTATTGTGACGTCACAGGCATCAATTGACCTTAGAGAAATAAATATCGTATCCGGTTATTAGTTGTGACAGAGGTTTTGCCTTGTGTCATTTAGAAACCGTTTAAGAGCTAATTGAAAGCTACCTGAAGATGAATAAGAGCAAGTCATGAAGGCGTTTGAAGTGGAATTATAAGACAGATGAATGATTATTTTGCAAAAGGTAAGTGATTCGGTTTTATTCGCTTGATTAACTCGTGCACTGTAGGCCATGATAGCTTGGACTCCAAATCGGTTTACAGCATCATGCCTATTTTGAGGGATCGAGATCAAGCCAATTAGGATAATAATTATTGGCAATCTGTGTCGGCTGATCGCAGACTATATTAGACAGGCCTAATTAATTTGCATTTTTATCCATTGGTAACAGAATAAAAAAATTTATTCAGATGATTTTTTTGCATTTTCAAAGTGCGCCTAATCGTAATCGTAATCTCGAAGCTTCTACAGCGCTCACAAAAGCCAAGTCGCGGGAACCAGCTTATTCACAGGCGCCTAGATTAGGCCACCGTGACCTAGCCAGATCAAGCAATACATCTTGGCATCACATTTAACTGCATTCATTAAATTACAGACAATGTCATGTACAGATGTGGTATGTCCGTGCATAAAATTATGTTAAATATATTTTCGTTTCATTTGTGTAAAGTTTGTAGTCGTAATCGCAGTAATTAAATTCTCAGAATCCGGCGCCTATAACAGTTGTGATCGGGCGCCTAAGTATAACATGTTATCCGTCACCTTAAAGAGATGATCAATCATTTGCACTACAATAATTGGAATAATTTCTATGTTTTTTATCTTTAAAAAATGTTCAGGCCCTACATTTTTAGCGATGTTGCACCACATTCCTGAGCAGTGGCGGATCCAGAACGTTTCGAAGGGGGGTCAAAATTTTCGGTCTTGGGCAAGGATAAATTTCATCTTTAGTCGCCGGAATTTTTTTAGTCATCATAGACTACTTTTGTAAAGGTATGCCGAACTTTCTGGCACGTCCACTTTCCACGTCAAAGTGGCTGGTGTGAAGTAAAGAATTTTCTAAATGGGAGGCATGGCCGGGTTGGCCCCCCGGATCCGCCCCTGTTCCTGAGTAGCAATTCTCCAGTTTTTTGATGTCATGGGTTTCCTTTTTGTACAGTCTCCAGGAGAAAGGTAATAGGTATAGGCCTACATTGCTGTGCCGCGTCGGTTTCAGTCTCGGATCTCTAATGCATGGCCAGTGTATTGAGATAAGTTCAGCTCACACGGCAGCGACTACTGAAAGAAGGAAAGTAGGAAACCCCTCTCTGAAACCTCTGCTTTCTGGCAAAAGACTGACTATAGTACAGGTAAGACCCACCTGTTTATTTATTTCTCCATTTCTATAGCGCCCCTTCAAGCTACAGCCTGTTGTTGAATATATCGTGTCATAGTGAAATAATCTGACTTGATGATGCGGGTAATTAATGTTTCTTGATTTACTTTATATTTAAGTGAGTCTCACTCAACCCAGGACTTTCTCTTCCTTGTTATTGTAACTGTAATCGTAATCAAGACAATGCTTGAATTCCCATCTCGGCCATTTATGAGTAGGCCCTATATTCTGACTTACACTGCATGTCTGTGTTAACTGAGATGGCAATTTTAAGGATAAGCCTAGTGACACCCGCCATCATAGGCCGAGACTAAGAAAAGAAGTCGCTTGCACCTCATATCCACAGATGATTCTAAAGTTTTTAACCTAAGGAACGGCATTTCTATACTACTCCTCCTCCTCCCCATCCTTCCTCTGCTCCTCCTTTCCTCCTTTTTTCCTTCCTCTTCCTCTTCTTCTTCCTCATTCTATTCTACTTCCTTCGTGACTCGAATCCTCGTGCACGACTATCTGTCCCAACTAAGGTAACTAAGATTATATTAAGTGCATTTCAAGACAGCTGGAAAACATTTGCTGATCAGTGCTAGCTGCAATATTAAGCTACACGTTATACAGTGGAAGGTTGTTTCTAAAACATGAATCGAGATCTTAGAAGATATGAGAAGCGAGTTATTAGCATCTTAAACTTCGCGAAGAGGTGCTATAATATAAATGCTTGAGTGAATAACTGCATGAGCAGCTGAGTGCAACGATCGCTGATCTGGTTGACTGGTTGCAAGAGCTTCCTGATGTATGGGTGCTGTGCCGACCAAAAAATCCAGCCATTGCCGGATAATCTTGTAAGCATATTTCCGATACTAGTGATACATATTTGCCATAGCGTGTAATGACCTTGCGGGTTTTTTCTGTGTTTTTATAGGTACCAGTGGTTGGCGGCACTGATTCTGCCGTTATGGTGAGACGGGGATGGGTGTGTGTGTGGGGGGTTGATTGTGATGCGTGTTACGGTTGCACTGTGGCTCTGTTCGTCTGTGTTTCTGTTACTAGTTGTTTGTGAGTAAGCGACCCCATGGGCCTCTGGCGTGGCCTAACATCCCGTAAGCCATGGGGTTTGCTCGTTCGTTTTCGTATTTGTGCCTGTAAGTTAGTAGTAGACCTGTCGGGCCTCTGGCGTGGCTTAAACTCCCGTAAGCCCGTTACATGGCAGGGGGCCTCTGGCGGTGCTTAAACTCCCGTAAGCTCTGTTTGTCGGTAGTTTTGTGTTGTTTTAGTTTAGGATAACCGTTTTCTTTAGTGAGCCGAGGGATTAGAAGGAGGACGAAAGAAGATCAGTTTAGAAGGAAGAAGAAATGGAGATGGCGACTTATCGGTGATGTGACGACTGACGAACTGGATGAAGCTGCATTTCGGACTGAAATATATGTATAATTGTATATACTTGTAATTCTATGGCACATTAGCGATTGATTCGTCATGGAAAAAACACAATTGTTTACGATGTCTGTTTGCTGAGACTTTTGTCTAAAATTTAAATCACAGTCATGATCTGGCGCAGAATTTTGCTACAATTATATTCATCAGCATCGCTGTCATTTAATACGCCAGGACCAACTTAATACTATGTATGTAACTATGTATGTATGTACATGTATGTACGTACGTACGTATGTCTCAATTGGTCCTTCTCTCTGGAATTCTCTGTCTCCTTCTGTTCGCTCTACACTTCTGTCTGTCAGTCTCTCCTCTTCTCTGTCTCTTCTCAAAACCTGCTTCTTCTTGCGGTGCATTGCGCACTGGGAGCGCCTCTGAACGGTTCATCCTACTAGAGGCGCTTTAAAAATGCTTAAATACAAATACAATATGTATGTATGTATACATATATATCGTCGCCCTAGAACTATAATGCTCTATCATAGCTTTTTGTGAAACCGAGAAAAACGACTTCAAAGTTTTGGCACTGTTTTAGGCCAAGAATTCTAAACTACATTCTTTCGAAGGATATCATTTCTAGGTACCCACTGCCATGGTGACTTACTTACAAAAATAAGGTTTATTTTCATGAAAACAAGTGAAAAAATATAGAAAATAACAAAAAAGTGCAAAAATGCATGTTAGAGCAATATAATTCCAAACGACGAAGTACACGTAGGCCTAGTTGTATTAATGCTCTAAGTTAAACATGCAGCAGCGTTTATTTAATAACGTCCTGCGTATTATATTGCTCTATCATAGTTTTGTAACGTATTGTCCATTATTATTTGTCGCGTATTTCTAAGTTACTTATTGCGACAATCATAATTATTGTGCATGTATTTGTAGAATTTTTTTACAGAAAACATGGACGCTAGGACTACAAACATTTTATTTTGTCATTCCGGGACAACCGTAGTCACTCGATAACATATATGTCATTTTCAATTTACACTGTCCTTTATAATTATTATATATTCGTTAAAAAAAATTTGGGAGGTGGGTGCTAAAAAATTCCCGGGGTTTCATTTTAAGGATTTCGTATGCCAATAATATTGAACGTCTTCGGCGATAAACATAGGCCCATAAGTTGAAGCATTCCACGGATCCTGCCTAGAATTACGCCAGCCTTACGCCTAGATGATTCAGTAAATGGTACGCACATACGCGGTAAAGGGTCCAGGTCACACCACACAAAAGGAGACAGCTCTTGACTTGCCCACCTTTACGACCTGTTATTTTGACCCACAATGGACATTACCCGGCGTTTGTACGAGGTCCACGCATACTTAGTGCTAATTATCATCCAAACCCGAGTTAACTCGGGATGCACGCTAAAGGGGCTAATTCAGAATGATATTGCTTCATCTTGGATATTATAATACAAGCGCATTCATGATAAGTTTGCACCAAATAATCTTCACAATTCAGTATTTCTTTGCTATAATCAGCGCGGTCCGAAGTTGAATGATGAAGCATTTTGCCACTGACAACTTTTCAGTAACGTTTTGCTGTAACATGACGAATCCAGCCTTGTGATTGGATGCCAATGATAGAGCATTATAACAACTGACAACTATTCAGTAACGTTTTGCTGCGACATGACGAATCCAGCCTTGTGATTGGATGCCAATGATAGAGCATTATAACACCAAAAAAGTCTAGATTGGAAACAGTTTCGCAAGATAGAGCATTTAAACACTGACTTATAACTAAGAAACGACCGCTTCGATCAGCTAGCTTTTTCCCCAATGATAGAGCAAATGCTCCACTGATGAAATTGATACCAAACTCGATTTTTTCAAAAATTCATGAGTGAGCATTATAGTTCTCAGGCGGCGATATGTATGTATTAGGGCGTCCCACGATTGCGCACAAAAAATATTTTTCTTGAAACTTCGGATGCAGTCCCTCCAAAAAGTTTCCGTATGGTCCTATAATAACACCTGGAAAATTTTATGACATCTTATAAATATTTAGAGGTCCCCAAAGCTCATATAATTTGTGCATGGGCGGAGACTTGGGCAGAGACTTGCGGGGGACGAAAAGGCAAGTCGAAGATTTTGGGGGGACGAATGGCTGAGTCGATAACGAAAATTTTCCATCTTCTTGCCAGCAAAAATTTCTGACAAGCTTTTTTTAGTCATCACCTCATCTCGTTCGTTCCTTGTTCGCCCCACTTCGGGGGGGGGGGCGAATGCATGGGCCGTCCCCCACTAAACCCATTGAGGAGGACCGTCCCTCTGTCCCCCTTAAGTCTCCGCCCATGGCGCCGCCGCCGCCGATTTTTGTTGGTCGGCGCTCCGCCGCCGACACTCTCGAGTCGGCGCATGGCTGTTGTGTATCCTCTTCTTACTCTGATTCAAATAAATCAAGGAACAAAAATCAATTAACTGTTTGGTCAAACAATTAACACTGAGTATTAAAACGACATAGAATTGCAAATTTAGATTAGTAGAATTTGGAATTTTAAGAAACTAGAAAGCATTCAAGTGTCAGCATTTCATTGATTAAAATTTTAACAATATTTCAAATATTGTAAACAGGGGAAAATGGCATAGGCCTAATTAATTTTTTAACGATATTCACATGTATGACAATTGCATGGTGTCGCGAAATTTGCTTGCCAGCTTAGGTGTGTCGCAGGCGAAAAAAGGTTGAGAACCGCTGGCTAAGACCAGTTTATTCCATTCAGGAGGATAGATTAATTCATCCCCTGGATAGCTTTATGGAAGATACAATATCACGTGACACCTCCAATGAGTAGCATACACAGAATTCATTCCAATTAATCACCATGCCCCCCAAATAAGTTATGAGATGGGGGGGCACTTCCTCATAAGAAAGAACACCGTATTAGAGGACTTATTTCTCGTCAATAATTAATTTATGTAGGCCCTACGTCCATTTCGCTTTCAATCATAGAAGTAGTCCAAAATTTAAATTCGGCTACTAATACTACTAAACATGCTGGTTTGAATTCTCCAAAGGCAATTGACCGCAATTCCTTACTATATAAACACATTATAATCTGCCTTGATAAATGCAATTTATTTGAATGCTTTTCTTATGCAAACAAAACGTGAAATTTTCCGCAACTCACATTATCGTCCAAAAACTAGGGACACAACTTCATTTATTGAGTTTCCAGTCCTGTATACAAACGGTTCATTTATTGAGTTTCCATTCCTGTTTACAAACGGTCCTCTGTTCTGAAGTACCATGTTATTACAGTTGACAGAGGCCATCAAACAACAATGAATAAAAGTCCTGAGTCTCAAAATTTCATTAATCATAGGTATCGTGGGAAGGAATTAGGTTATGTTCCAAGCAAGACTTTATTTAAAGATACATCGTATCGGAAGATTACATTTATAACACAAGTTCCATGGCAGACTTACTGCACATACATATACACGTGTCAGTCTCTATACATATACATATATATATATATATGCATATAAATCACATATACACATGCACTCCATGTACACAAACATAATTTATTTATTATCAAATATATATAAACACACATATATTATACACAAATGTATGTATATATATATATATATATATTTATTACATATTCATACACAGATATGGTCATATGTGATTGTTTCAACAGGTCAAACTTTTTAACTCTGAAATCACTATAGTGAAATCACTATAGTATGTTCATTTCCCAGTTATTATTGTTAAAATCAACTCATCGAGAGGCAGCATCCACCAATTGATGTAGCCCCATCATAAGCCTAGCCAAAAGCACAAACAACGTATAAATGAACACAAACTAAAATAATGTTAACGCAAGACGTCGAAATAAAATCTGGTTCAATAATAGTGACAGTAAAAGCTAGTGATAAAGACATATAAAGGAAATGATCGAAACTAATTAAACAGATAAATCATCGCCACCAGTCACATGCGAAAGTCACAAACGACGCAGGAAAATTTTTTTCCTTAACTACATCCTGAACGCTCATCCGCTCAATAATTTAATATCAATTGACAAGCACTTAATAATAATAATAACACTAATAATAATATTAGCACTACTACCAAATAATAACTAATCCAGCTACGAAGTGCTACTTATCACCTTAAATGTACAGCACATGGCACTAGGATCAATTTCATCATCATGAGTTGCGATCATAAATGTTAAATAATTGAGTAGTAAAGGTGCAGAGCAGAAATTTCCAAGTAGAAATCTTGAAAGCAACAGAAATTTTCTAGACGAACCAAGTGCCTAATCAAACGCAAAGCGACCCTACGATCTATTGAGTCACAGCTGTGGGATGTACACCCTTCATATACAAATATCAATAATTCTGTACAGTTATACACAGCACATTTACATTCAAATCTTAAGTCAACATACAAAATATACAGGCATGCATGGGAGCCTGCAGATATTTATGCACAGGGGGGTCAAGACACTATGGTCACGGACAAATTTTTAAGATAGCGCTTGAGAAATGTAAAGGAAGAAACACACAGGTATTTGTCACAGGTTTGCAAATGTAAATATCCCAATTTCACTTTTTGTATCTTTAGCTTCATCAGTGCAAGGGAAGTTATCAAATATCAAAACGTAGCAGTTAAAAAAGCAGCAGATGTTAATTTTTCAAGTGGGGGGGAACAAGTGTTAACCCCCATTTGCCCCTATTTGCGGATGCCCATCAGATACATGATGCACAAGTATGCCATCCATATCCATCAACAGCAAAACTGTGATCTATCCAATCAGATAGCCAGGTTGCACAACAGCAATATGGGTCAACTACAGCACACACACAGCTATATTAACATCAGAACACAAGGGGCAACTTTCGGAACAGAAAGTGGATACCTTCAGAACACAAGGGGTGACATTCTGAAGCAAGGGTTTGTATATAACACACAAGGAACCCCTCGTGTCTTTATATGCAAACCCTTGACGTCTACTTAGAAATGACAAAATTCTCCTATAATAAACTGACACCTCCCATCACCAAAAGTGGAGCTGTATCTGGAATGCCAAGAGCAGGGCAAGCAAGCAGTCGCCTAGTTCACTGGAAACAGTTTATTCTTCCTAATGCAAAAAAATAATCCACCACCTAAAAAAACAGAACAGCAAAACATTGAGCATGCCAATCAGACTTCACAAAGAAAACTAAGGGATACATTTGAAAAAGTCTGAATCAGCTTCGAAATAAACGAGAATCTGAACTGCACACTGAGATCCAGATGCAAGTAGGCCAAATTCAATCAGACTCAAGCAGTCCAAATTCAATCAAACCAATCAAGTTTGACCCTATTACACAGTAGAACGCCATTTATAAAAAATTCCGTGCATTTAGAAGCTAGAAGAAGTCCATTAACCGTGCGCAAAACTATCCGTCGGAACAGCGGAAGAGGCCAAGTCACATGACGCAATGACGTCACCAAGAATCGTCCAATCAGACGACAGGATCGTCAACGAAATATCTTGACTGATTCGGCTGCAGCTTCCTCTTCTTTCCGAATCCGCTCAAACCTTCCGGAAGCGGTTCACGGTTCTGGTCTTCCGGGACAACGAGCCCAACTTCCTTCCCGCTCGTCTCCGCCTTTTTCTTCGTCCCGGAGCTACGCTTGCGTGTTCCCGCGATCTGGTTCGGGTCCATGACAGCCGGCGGCTCATCGTTACGCTCGGCCTTTAACAACTGGCTCGCCTCGCAAGTAAACGTGCGGTTCATTGAGCTTTCGTTACTCAACCTCGTCTGAAATGGTAATAACAATCTAGGATAATGCAACGACAGAAATCAATTAAAGACAAAGTCTTCAGTTGATTGTTGACAGTCACTGACATTGTAACGGTAATCTTAGACTGGATCGCAATAAAAGCTACAGACATAGGCGTACGAGACATTTTGGCAGTGGGGGTGGGGGGGGCAAAAAAATTAGTTTGTCCGAAAAAACTGACGATCTTTTTTTTTAGTCATCCGCCCAAAATTCTTAAGATTTCCCCGTCCGAAAAATCTGACGACTTTTCATACCCCTACGCACCCGAAAAAATCCTCCTGTACCTGCTTTGCCCGAAAAAAATTCCGAAATTTTTTGGCCCGTCCATGCCTCTTTTGTCCGAAAAACACATTTGCCTGAAATTTGGGGGGGTATTTGCCCCTCTGGACCCCCGTCTCGTACGCCTATGGCTACAGAACTCCGACTTATTTTACGAAGAAACTTTACGATCTGGTATAAGGACTGCCCATCAGTTCCTGGTGTTCTCTTTCATTGTGGTTTGGTGTCGTTAGGTCGGGAGCACCTCTGAGGAGTTTCGCTTAAAGAGGCGCTATACGAGTTCATGAATACGACAGAGAGTCTAGTTTGGATTCAGCTCTCTTAACTTGTCATACAATGATTCTAAATACATATCGCTCATCTTTTTTCTTTAGTCATGACAGAACACGGTGCGCTGCTTAGTTAGGTCAGAAAATGTTCAGAAAGAATGAACGAATGTGGTGCTCAACGTCAGCGGTTCTCAACCTTTTCACACTGACGGACCCCTTTTTAATTTTTGGTCCCGTCACGGACCCCCACCGAAATTTGGCACCTTTGGATCATTATCGTGACTGTGCGACTCTATAATCCTATATAATAGTAGGCCTACATGTAGGCCTATGCTATAATATAGCATAAATATGCCTCTGCAATCCTGTAGTGCAAATCTATATTACTCATAAGATTATTTGAAATTTATTAGAAAAAAACTGTAGTTTATTTTTTAATGTAAGCTTTGAGCTTGCATATTCGAGCACAGTTTATCTGCTCGAAACACTCATGCATCAAGCTAACTCTTGCATGCATGGATGCAACGTACGTCTTCAATGTAGGCCCAATGTCACTAGTCAGTTCAATGAGGTTAGTAAATTCCACGAATCAAAGTTTGCAACCAACTGACTGGAAGCTCACGAAAAACTGTGAACGTTCAAATTACCAAATTAGAAGTTGAACTGATCCAGCTATGATTGACCGGAAATTAAATTAACAAATTTTGGTTGATTGATCTGAGCATTTCTTTATTTTTATGTGAATTCATGCAATTGATCCAAATGTGTCAAAGTTATCAACCACTATCCTTTTGCACAAGAGATCATCTCTTTTGTACAAGCAGACACTTTATCACTAATTAAGGGTGATTAGATTTGTCTGCATCACTTGCGTAGAGGAATTCAGTTTATCCAAAATGCCAGCCAGGTAAGCGAGAGTTGAAACTCATGAGTTGTTTATTCAAATGAATTATATGTGGGCTGTGGTCCTTTTCTAAGAAACTCTCTCTAAAGCATCCAGAAATCTAGAGTCGATTACAAACTGACCCATCTAAAACAAATGAATTTGTCATTAATCAGCGTATTATTAGTTTCATGTCGCCATTGAAAAGGAGAAATATTGAAAAATTGACAAAAATGCATCTGTTTCTATGTTTTTAACTAAGAAATATGTAATTTTCAGGACTTGCTCGCGGACCCCCAGGCAGATGGTCGCGGACCCCCAGGGGTCCGCGGACCCCCGGTTCAGAACCGCTGCTCAACGTGATTGCACCAAATTACACGTCCCAATCCCTCCTTCCCCACTGTCCACGTTTGGATAACCCCCTCCCCGCTCACTGCGGAGGTCTTTTACGGATGCTCCCTTTTTACACTGATATCCAAAATGTGCCATCTCTGGCATAATAACACCTACGACAATTTATATGGCGCTGTAACACAGCCAAGCCGTTACAAAAGCACCCAACCATGGAATGTGCTATCTCTGTGTCAGAGACACAGAAAGGCACCAAATAAAAATGCAGTCACACCAGTGCTGCTTAAATTAAACAAAACTGAAAGTAACTTTAACGCTAACTGAAAGTTCAACTTTAAATAGCTAGTTACTAAAATTGAAACCGACACGATCTGAAAGGTAGAACCAAAACTAAACTTGAAATTTCAAGATTGAATTGTTTCTTTGTGATACACTAAGTGGCTGACATGCCTGCAGTCATAAGTGCTTCAAACACCAGTTCAGTAGCATGTGTAGATTTTTTGTATTTAACCTGCTCTAGGTTTACAGAAATAAATAAAAAATTAACTATCCATACTAAACCACAAACAAAACAATACACCAGCACAAAAAAGCAATACAAAAACCATACTATACCATAAGCAAAACAAAATGATACACTATAAACTAGAAACATACTATACCCAAACAAAACAATATCACAAACAAAATTATACACTAGAACATACTTTACCGCACAAAACAAAACCACAGAAAAAGTGATACATTAGAAACTAGATAGTTCTGAAAACTGAACAGATTTTACAACCATAACAGCTATATAATAAGAAAACTAAAACTATAATTGAAACCGAAAAGTTAACTGAAACTTAACTACCACTGATTCACATAGACTACAAACGCTGTTCAACAACATACCATATCGTCAGCCAAAAGAGGATTCAGAGGAATCGTATTCTGGCATTTGCCCGACGATTTGCAGCCGCAAGTCTCATTGCAGGCGCGAGCCATCTTGTAACAAGCGCAATGCTTCGTTGTACACCTGTTTGTCTTGCAGCGACAACATCCATCGCTTATCTGGACAACAGAGGCAACATAATATTAATCGTTGTCAAGTCAAGTCAAGTTTATTGTTCCCACCATAGGCGGAGACCTGGGCCGAGAATTGGGGGGGGACGGAAAGACGCGAGATTTTCCGAAAAATTTCTGACGACCGGCGAAATCTCGAAAAAAAAATAATTTTTCGCCGCCAAAAAAGTTGATGACCTTTTTTTTTTAAAGTCATCCGGCCAAATCTCGACGAAATTTTCTTTTTTCGCCACCAAAAAGTCTTGACGCTCAAACATTGGGGGGGGGGACAAATGCATGGGCCGTCCCCCCAACACTTTTATTGGGGGGGGACCGTCCCCCTGTCCCCCCCTAGGTCTCCGCCCATGGTTCCCACAAAAGAAAAATACAACAGTTACACATTTTGTCATGCATATGTAGTGAAAAAAAGTAGATAATATTTATAATTACAAGTTATAGGATTAGTATTAGAGGGAAACAATAGGAGCCCCAGAAGGGAAGATCCCGCTAGTTAGGGGCCCTATGTGCATGATTATTCATTGCAAAGATGATGGATAAATGACGTTTGTTGATAAAACAGTCAAACTATGCAATGCGATGCGAGACAGTGCAATCTTCACAAAACAAAATAATGCACCGCCACACAAACGAAACAGAATGAAACCAAACACTACCACAAAAAAATTTAAAAAGTGATTCACTAGAAACTAAAAAAGTGATTCACTAGAAACTAAAAAAGTGATTCATTAGAAACTAGATAGTTCTGAAAACTGAACACATTTGACAACCATAACAACTATAATGCCGTAAAATCAGAAGCAAACTAACAAGAAAAAAACCTACACAACACAAGCAAAACAGAAAAAAAGCTCCACAAACAAAGACATAACATAAACAAAACAATAGACTGCAGCAACAAAAAAATGAAACAATATCACAAACAGAATGATACACTACAGTCTACCACAAAACAAAACACTTATAACCAAGCTAAACCACAAGCAAATAAAACAATACAAAACTACACAATACCATAAATGAAACACAACAAAACAGTTCAATACCAAAAAGCAATACATTATGAAAACACAAAAACTACATAAAAAAACAATAAAAGCCAAAAACAGCATCATACAACAAACAATAAAATCGAAGATAGAATAATAAAAGATAAAGCAAAAAACTACAATCAAAAATTCCTATACAAAGTTTTCAATACACATGAGGTAAAATTGCACTAAACATATTTTTAGCTTATAGAACACAACAGGGAATTTTCCAGACTAAAATTCAACCCAGTGCAAAAAATGATAAAATGTAGTTAAACGATGCCACAAATCAATGCCAAAATGCAAAGGGTGGGCCAAAAAATCATAACGTTTTGCCCACCCTGCATACACAGAGATACTGCATCACCTACACGAGTTCTCGACTTCTGCTTTGGCAGGACAAATCCGGGGGTGAGTCCCTTCTCCCAGTCGGGATCCCGAGAGAGGTCTTCGCCGGAGTCACCGTCATCTTCATCCATGGAGCTGCTCTCTTCCGAACCCTTCACCAGCAACGGTTTCTTGATGGGACCCATCGTGCGCTTGCGAGACTTCAAGACAAAAGAAACAAATAACAAAGCAGAAGTAAATAAATACCATTGCATCATGCTTGTACTCTAATCCTTCATTAAAAGACCTGGTGCAGGTCAAATTATCAAATTGCTATGGGTGAGTAAGTATGCATGTATGTATGTATGTATGCATGCATACACGTATGCATGCATATATGTGATCGTGCACAGTGTTTATCGTGTGCACAGTGTGCCAGCCCTGTCTAGTTTCGCATTTTTATTCGGAATTTGTCACTTAACACATTGACCGACAGGTGCGAGTTAACTCGTACTTCAGCCAGTCATTTAACATGGCGTGTAGGCAGTCAATGTGTCAACTGAGCTGGGATTCGTAATGTAATGGAATTCCACCATCCATTCGCTCTGTCATCCCCTCTGGTAGTCAGTCTTTCCTCATCTTTCTCTTGCCTCAAAACAACTGTCTTTTCATGACAACACGCACTGGGAGCACTTCTGAAAGGCTCTTGCCGTGAGAGTGCTTTATAAACAATGGTCAAATGCAATACAACGCATGCATGCATGCAAGCACATACGTAAGAACTTACAGAAATTTGATATACTTATGAATCAATGTATGAATCTATGTACGTATGTATTGTATGTATGTATGCATGTATATAGACACTTAATGTGTTTACCCTTAAGAACTTCACAAACACATTGGCTACTTGGTTTGTAAACTTCATTAAGAACACACAGTTCACTAGTAAACATGGTATGGATGGCAAGACAGGAAGCCACGAGCAGTGAGCATTTAGAAACGCACAAGCCAAAGGCTTCCAATCCAAAGTTGATGATTGAGAGCACATTCAGACTATTCTCCGGCTGAAGACTCAAGATGAAGGACGGAAAAGGCACATACCTAAATTTTGTTTTTATCTAGAATTCCACTGTCAGTTGCCAACTTTTGAGCGTATAAATGTTTTCATAGAGTGGTTTGTTGAGATATACAAAAATTATTGAGGTTTTTATTGGAAGAGTTAGGAAAACAGTACAAGCAAAACTCTATCTTTTTGTCTGATACAACAGTGGACATCATGAAGTCTACGCACTCGCCTCACAGTCAAGTGAACCACTAGCTAAAGTAAAACTCAAAAATGCTTTTGCCCAAGGACGGAATTTGAACTTTTTAAACTCAAAACTCATGAGACAACGATAGAAGAATCTCAATGCTACACATTTCCTTCTCTCAAACATATCTACAAATGAATTTTCAAACACATGTTTTAACAAACATGATTTACGCCGAGCAGGCCAAACTCGTGAACAAGAAAACAATATTTCAGTTTGGTTTTCAAAAATCTGTCCATAATTATTGTCAACATTCTTATATCAGTTTCAAACACCATTTGATGCCAAAGGTTTTTATCATTTGACCAGGAAGGAGCCAACAAAACTAATTTCTATTAACTTATCACTATTTTAAAGTTAAAATGGAAAAATTCTAGATGACAAGAAGCACCAAAACATTTGGGTTTTTAAACTAGAGTGTTAAGTTCATAAGATCTAAGTGACATAATTGGCTCCGCATGCGCTTACCACCTTAGAATAATTTGTCTGCTTTCTAACCGCTGCTCAAGGCCCTTCTTTTGGTCTTCTATCAGTTGCTCAAAAACCATTCTTTTTGGCTGGGCTGTGAGCGCCTCTTAGCAGACTTTACAATAAATGAATGAGTTTCAAAAACATGCTAATAGGTAACGCAGCATGAAAATGTCGAGCAATACAGGCGTACGGTTAAAAACTGCTGTGAGAATCTCAACAAGCCAAGCACTAAATTTACAGTTGTGAAATCCACTAAATTTACAGTTGTGAAATTCACTTGAAAATCCATGTGTTAAAATCTCCTTTAACACCATCTTCCCAAACCCCATGCATTAGAAGTGCAACGAACATGCACTTCAATCGTGCAGTGCAGACTTGCAGTTAGTAGCTTTCCTAGTCAGGGAAGTAGCAGTACCAGCTGTGTAACTGTGTAAAGCACGGTCATTTTGACAATATCGCCGACAACGTTGAATAATTCGGTGAAAATGACTCGTGCAGTTAGCCAGAGAAACAGAACAGAGAACATCAAGCGTACCTTATTGTCCTGCACATGAAATTGAATTTAGAAACAAATTAAAAAATACATTTTAACCAATAAAATTTTAAATTGCATTCATATTTGCAACGGATTCTCAGTCTAAACTACAACCTGCACTGCAGATAGAATAATGATAGCTAAAGTCAAAATTTGGCCATCGATACGAAATGTATGTGATTACATTTTTGTAACTTCTGGTTGGTCAGAGTTCTCTCAATATCGTGCTGTACCATCAGAATATATTCATTTTAATTAAGATCGCCACAACTTTTCTCACCCGGCAGAGATTTGCATCCCCCTAATCACTAGCTGAGGTAGAACAACTACCATTTAATGACCAACCTCATGTTACAGAATTATTAATTCATTGGTCCTGCACATTGTGATCAGCTCTCTCTCTCTCTCTCTCTCCATTGACATGTTCTTCATCATTAACTGATACACCAAAACATCTTTCCACTCTCCAAATTACTTTATTTTCTCTGCGTCTTTCACACAGGGAGCACCTCTGATTGGTGTGCACTGTGAGAGGCACTTTATGAATTTATAGATGTACGATACAATACAATAACAATAAATATACATTTATATAGCACCAGTGTATAATGACCAGGCACCAATTTATGGCACTGAGCAACTAAATGAGTTTCAACAAATCACCATTGACCAGAGCAGAAGACCAGACCCTTAACCCTTTAAACAACCAGCGTGTACTAAAATGCATCTTCCTCAAATTCTGCTTTAAAATTCTCTTGAAGTTGGGAGCACCTCTGAAAGACTTTTGCTGCAAGAAGTACTTTATATATGGTGAGATACAATACAATACAATGCAATACAATATTAAGCAATGTTGACCTCACAGACCTGTTTGGCAAAGAATGCTGGACTGAAGAACTTCAGATCCTTCTCCGGATCAAAGTCATTCGTCGTCGTCTTGGAGACGTCGCCATGGGAACCGTACATTTTCGTGCTTTCAACGTCTGCTGGCATGAGG
The DNA here is from genome assembly GCA_949752735.1 of Lumbricus terrestris. Lineage (NCBI taxonomy): Eukaryota > Metazoa > Annelida > Clitellata > Crassiclitellata > Lumbricidae > Lumbricus > Lumbricus terrestris. The sequence continues at coordinate 45,270,216 of OX457043.1, forward strand.
GAACCCTCGCGGCTGAGCGTCGAATTGTACTGGGCCTTCGTCAACTCCTAGAAACATTTGCGGCCAGTACTCTCCTAAGTTACCATACATCAAATAAAATTATATTGATATAAGCAACTTGCTTCGCACTGTGGCCAGCAGTGCTCAGCCAGCCATCACATTAATTAATCAGAGTCAGGCTGTTTAGCTGAAGATTAGGCATCTTAAACCTCCTGTACAATGGCTCGTTTGTTTGAGTGATCAAGAAAGAAAACGAAATATCCGAATATACACAATGGCCTGTTCCCGAGAAATCGGAAACCGAGTCAGTGAGTCAAATTTGAGTCCATGGTTTTGAGTCCGAGTCCTGACAGCCTGAGTCCATTTACCCTCTCCCCGCCACATATCTCAGTGTCGTAACATTCTTTACCCTTCAGAATTGATCAGTCCGTGTGACAGTTGATGCATAAGATTCCATGCTCTAATGTCTTAAAATATAACTCTAACACAAAAACAAAAAAATCTTGTTAACAGTAGTAATTTCAGCGAAGTTTCTTAATCTCAAATAGACTCGACAAACAGAAAGCAGCCAACCTTTCGTATCTGATCACATTCCTTTGTCTTGTTGGCCAGTTCTTCTTCTAGATGAGCAAGCCTTGCAATCTCTTCTTCCTGAATGTCCAAATACGACAACGTTTTACTGGCCATCAAAAATCTATCCCGCACGTGCACTTGATACATAAACGTTAAACAGCTGCTTCAAGTGATTATGAAATGTTCAGAGTTCAGCTGCTATTTCTTTGTACTAAGTACTTACTATTAAATCAAGATTTATATAGTGCCCTTATGCGGGCAAAAAGGACGATGAAAAAGGGACCCTGCTCAGTAGAGCGGAGAGAGTGACAAGCCAGTGCGCCTGGGATAGGAAAATACAGATATAAACTCTTACGGTGTATATTTTTTGTAGGCCTATACATTCACACAAAACTACAAATACATTTATATGCATGTAACTGATAGGGTTAGTATATGGCAATATTACGGCTGACTGCAAGTATGCATTTACGTATCTTCTTTTGTCATAACTATAAAGAGGATGCCGGGCAGAATGAGTCTACACACCTGGAAAGCAATTCTCTTTCTCAGTTCATCGTCAGAAATTTCTGCCGATTTGCTGCTGTTCGTGTTTCTCAGCTGGTTCAGAAGATAGAGAACCTGTAACGCAAAAATTCACGTAGAATATCAGAATTTTTTTAACTGTGCTCTGCGTGTACATGTGCGTGCGTATGTGAAAGAGACAGCAAGATACAGAGAGAGGCACATAGCAAGACATAGAGAGTGACAAAGAGAGAGAGAGACAGAGAGAGAGAGCCTGCACAGTCAAATCTATCAGCTTCATTTACTGACAGATGAACACTGATTTAAGCAAACGTCAATGTTCTGAACTTTGACAAAATCCACATATACAAGATTAACCTATAAAAAGCAATCCATCTCACCCATACATAAGGGATTGAAGATAGTGATGGTACCTTGGTCTCCTGCTCCTTGCGAACGGCGTGCAGTTCCTTTTCGAAGGCTTGCTGTGCCACTCGGTATTCCTCTTCGGCGACTTCAAGAGCCTTCGACGAATCCTCCAAGTTTGCCTTTATGTCTTCGATGTCACTGTCCTTCTTGTCACTCTCGACTTTTGACGACACCGCCTAAGTCAACAATCAACACAGACATTTGCAATAAAAACTTGCCATAACTTGTAACGTTCGCAAATTGCCATTGTCAATGCTTGACCACTAGAAACTTTTATAACTTGCCATTGCCAATGCTTGCACACTGGGAACTTCAATAAGTTGCCATTTTCTTAATTCACATCAAGAACTTATACAAATAGCCATCCTCGAAATCAATGTCAGGAACTTTTATAAAGTGTCAACTTCATAATCAATGTCATGAACATTTACAAATTGCGACCTTCATAATCAATATCATGAAATTGCCACCTTCATAATCAATGTCATTAACTTTTACAAATTGCCACCGTCGTAATCAATGTCATGAACTTTTATAAATTGCCACCTTTGTACTTCGTAATCAATGTCATGAACTTTTATAAATTGCCACCTTCATAATCAATGTCATAAACTTTTATAAATAGCCACCTTCATGATCAATGTCATTAACTTTTATAAATTGCTATCGTCTTAATACAAGTCAACAACAAACATATATATTCTAATGAAGTTAATTTTCTCAAGTTCAACTAAATGATGGAAACATCTAACTGACCATCATGCATCAGAATTTGGTCATAATGAACTTGTGTTGATACGTAAACTGATATTAAAAAACAAACGTACCATGTTCAAGAGCCACTTCATCGCACATTTTGCTTCGACCATCGTGTGAATGTTATCCCAGCGGCTCTTGCATTTCTCATCTGAGCATAAACAACACCAAATGAACACATTGAAATTTAAAACTTCAACTAACGGAGGCTGATGGCTCAGGCACTAGCCTTAACCTCTGTGTACTGGGTCCAAATCCAAGCCATCACACTCTGTCGACAATTCATTGCAGGGTTAGGCACAGAGGGGGAGACTTGGAAGCTAGATTGGGGCTGCCACATAAATGTGGCTTACATAAATGTGGCTTAGATGCTTTCTGCATTGCACCTTCCTTGGCCGCCTCAGTAGACTCTTTCAAATCAAAGCTTCATCTTATCTGTTCGCTACGGTTTACCCCGCTGTCAGCCGTTTGTGAGGCACCTTTGTATAGCGATATGGCCGCGTTACGGCGCCATATAAATTGTCGCTATTATTATTATTATTATTATTATATCCCTCATATACAACTGTCTTCGACTAATATCCATTGATGTGGATACGCAATCTAACTAAAACTTAGGAATATATTGAAGCACCACTTAAAAAGAAACAAAGCATTCAGTGAATAGCATTGCATTCCCATAAACTTTAAAGATGCAACATTTTCCATCTGATTGAAACACTGCAGAGGCCTATGCAGAAAAGGCAAATTATGTTCCTAGTTCCCTAGTGGAACAGAAGTTGTGGAACAGAACAGAAGTTTTGGAACACAAGTGGAACAGAAATTTTGGAACACAGAAGTTATGAAACACCAGGGGAACATAAGGCTTGGAACACAAGTGGAACATAAGCATTGGAACAACTCTTTGGCCCTGGCATGGAATTGACCAGCCAACCTCTCAGTAAACAGTACAGCTCATTAACCACGACACAATTGATCAACCCAATCGTAACAGGTAACTAACAGAAAACAATCTGCAACGGATTACCACCTTGGTCAGCATCGATCAACTTCTGTTGGAGATCGGCAATCTGCACGTTGCAAAGATCGACCTGCTGGTCCAATTCCTTCGCCTGCTTTGCAAGGACCTGCTTAACGTCGTCCGTGATCTCGACAGATTTCATCGACGAATTCTGGTAAAACATCAAGGCAATTTATATTCAGTCATTCAATCACACAAAATTTCCATGGCATCCCTCAAGAGGTTTCCCAACCCACGCCAAGAGGAAAATAGCAGCCTTAAAGAGCTGGTAGAATGGTAAACGAATGACCCCAGGGAGGAAACGGCACTCCAGAGGAAGCCTATTCCATGTCACACGGCCAATAACAAGTCTAAGTGCAGTGCTGCATCTGCACACAGACAAAAGGAACAATCCATTAATTTAATCCAACATTTAATAGTCCATTACAAATTTGGTATTCCTTGACTTCATATATTTATTCCGTGTCTTGCGTGTTGGAATCAGAGTCCCAACAAGGCGGCTTGAGGACCCTCAAGCTGCCTCGTCGGGACTCTGATTCCAACACGCAAGGCACCGAACATACCCCTACAGGGCCTACACCATCACACCCCATGGACGAACCCAAACCTGCTGGAACTTTATGTGCAGTGCACAAGTTTTTGTTTTGTTTGTATGTGCACTTGTTATAGCGCCCCTCCAAGCACTCTGCTCAGAAGCGCTCCCGACTGCAGAGCGGACACTGCATCGGAGTTTCATGCCGAAGCGCTGAGCAATCGCGAGTGAAGGACTTGCCAAAGGTCCCTACGCGGCGACTTGAATTGGATTCGAACATTCCGGCTTCAAGGCAACGACGCCACCACTACACCACCGCGCTCCACAAGCGAATGGATCGTGCGTCTACCTTGTTCGCTGGCCCTCCTTCTAGTCTCAGCCTCAGTTGATGCAGCTGTTCGTTGAGGTCCTTGCGTAGCGCCATCTGGCGTTCGAGATGCAGCTTCGCTTCTTCAACGGAAACCGTAAAGTCAAACTCGTCGCCGAGGATTTTCTGCAAGATGAAACCAACTATTATTTACGTCACATGTAGGGTGACACGAAAGTTCGTTCACCGTTTTCAAACTTCGCTGTCTCAGTAATGGCTTCATATTTCTTTACAATATTTCGTCAGTCTATACATTTACTCAAATGAAAGATACTGGTACAAATCTGATTATGATCCAGTCCGTTGTTGCTATCATTTATAAAAATGTAAAGGCGACCAGTTTTGAGGAAGCGGTGAATGAACTTTCGTGTCACCCTATATGTCACAGGAAGCTTCCCATCTCAAGACTAGAATACGACTCCTAAAAGGATGTGAAAATATTAAACAATCGCCTGCTCGACGCTGAGTGACCTTTGCATGTATACAAAGACATAGGCCTATCATGCAACACGCTTTCTCTGTTGCTGGCCCCGTTGCGTGGAATGGGTTAACTCCATACCTGCGTCTGCTGACGATGTTATATCGCATTCTTAAAACTGTCCTCTTTAGCTGAGGTTGGGTCGAGAACACTCCTGAGTAGTAACCTTGAAGGGGCGACATATAAATCCTCGTAAATAAATGAATGAAAATGAAAGATGCGCATTGCCATTGTGATCATGGAAGAAACACATGTATCACAGTTCAACACCACAATACAATAACAAAACAATGCATTTTGCACAGCACCCAAAAGAAGTCTCACAATGCAGCTGCGTGGCACCTTACCCGAACGCGAGCACCGATGCCTGACATGTTGGCCACTTGCTGTTTCTTCTGTCGGTCATCCACGACCAGCTTCTGTCTGAGCAGCACCTCTTTGAGGCGGTTGGCAACGGCAGAGGCTTCCTCTGCCTTCCTCCGCAGCACCGCTTGCTGGTTGACTTTTTCACGCTGAAGCTTCACGATGACTGCCTCACGTTTGCGGTCCTACAAGAAATAGAGCTCCGCATTACGACTCACGATGGTTTTTTAGCAACGTGCGTGTGCAAGCGTGCATCACATGTCCAGACAATTGATTTTAGTATCGTTAGAGCACTATGAAAACTGGTAAGTATGGTAAGTTTCCTAAGTATGCTATGTTTCCTTTTAATTAAGTCAGTAGATGAATATATTCTTAATTAATCAATTTCTAATAATAGCTTTGGTGCATGCACAGAAATATAAAAACTGGTAGATAGCCTACATCGACACTCATTCATTCATTCATTCATTATATATGCATTTATGTAGCACCTCTTCAAGGGGACTACTCAGAGGCGCTACCAACCTCAACGCGGCCAAATAAAACTGTCTTAAGATGAGACAGGAAACAGGCCTGAGAACAATTTTTACAAAGAGAGCAGAGGGTCAGAGGAAGACCATTCCAGGTAGATGGTCCTACCACCTCATTCCCAAGTGGTTTAAAATCTCTCTCGAACTGAGGTCTAGAACAGATGGGAGAGCGTTCTTAGTAGAACTGACTTGAATTGAAGACTACCTTTGACTTCAGCTGGATCAGTTCCTTTGCCATCTCTGCTTTCTTCTTTCGAAACTGTTCTGCATCGTCCTTGATTTGGTTAATCAGCTTAACCCTCTGCTGCTTCATTGCCTGTTCAAAACAAATTTAAAACGTGATCTGTTTAAATATACACAGCGCAACTTCATTATTTTGAACTTCAGTCTTGCATCAAAGTTCTGGTTACAAGAGCTGAGCGATGTCCAGTGAAAAACACGTAAGGAAAAATTATGCTTCGATAAACTAAATCCATGTTTCGTTCATCGCAAAGATATTTGAGATCAATCATATAAAGAGGATATACTCAGATAGAGGCCTTTGAACATGGTAACCTGTCAAAATATTAAAAAATGTGGGTTTTAGGTGACATTCGATAAAGGACATCTCTGTCTATCAGACTTGCACCTGTGATAGTCCATGAAAGAGAATATTGCAAGAATTTTTCTCAAATTTCAACTGATCACAAATAAAAGAGTCCAGAAGTAGGCATCACTAAATTCTCAAGGTACCAGACTGAAAATAAGGAACTTGTTAGAACACCAATAACAGCCATAATTTAAATTATAATGCATCAAGAAAGGTTTGATGTCAGTCTATAATGCATTGCTGTTTTCTACATTCGCAAAGTGAAGGTGTATGCATCAAATGCAAGTGCTTTGAAACCTAACTTCAAACGAGTTAATGTGTCATAATACACCCATCGCATAACATTACAAGAGAACTGCTTTCAGAATCTATCTGCTGATCATGGTAGCATGAATAGCCAGCCCCCACCCACCCCCACCATGTGGTCCCTTTCAGGCCTTATCCAAACAACTTGCGACAACTTGCCATTATCTCCTGGTTGAGCTTCTCCACTTGCTTGTCCGCCTGCTCCTTTATCTTCAGCATCCTCGACTGTTCCGTCATCTTCCGCTTCAGTTGCCCTATCTGCATCTCCAACTCCTGCATCCGTTTGCGACGCTGTTCAGCTATCCTAAAAATGGCACAATCAATCAATCAATTAATCAATCAATCAATAAATAGATTTATCTACCAATCAGTCAATACATCAATCAATCAATCCGCTTATTTATCACAAGTACTAAGCTGACACAGACGCAACTTAAACAGACAATTTTGCACAGAGCATTTTCAGAGATTGTCACAACAATGCAAAGATGAAATATTATGTAAGTCATCATCATCATCATTGCGGTCCATGGGCTCAATGCCCGTTGGTTGTCGATCGCATGTTTCACAATATGTCTCCATTTGTCTCTCTCCAGCGCCATTCTGCTAAGTTTGTAGATTTCCAGTTCACACCAGTCCGTGACGTCATCTAGCCATTCTCTGCACGGTCTTCCTCTAACCCCCCCCTTCCGTCCATCATTCCGAAGATGACCTGTTTGATGAGTCGGTCATTTCCCATTCTGCATACATGTCCAAAGAAGTTTAGTTTCCTCTCCATTATCAGTTGTTTTATGTTCTTTGTGTTTCCCACTCTTGCGCGCACTTCCACATTTGTTATCTTTTGCTCCCATCTGATGTGCAGTATCCATCTGTAGCATCTCATTTCAAATGCCAATAGTTTGTTTGTTTCCCTCTTGCGCAAGGTCCATGTCTCACATGCATACAGCAGTATACTGAATATGCATGTTTTTATGATTTCCATTTTTGTTTTTATGCTTATTTCACGACTTCTCCACAGGTTTCCAAAGGCTGCCAATGCCCCCGCTGCTTTCGCTATCCGGCTTCCTATCTCCCTTCCGCAGTCATTGTCCCATGTTAGCAGGCTTCCCAGATATAGAAATTCTTCCACGTGTTCTAGGCCTTCACCGTTGATCTCGATTGGTTTAATGTTCGTTTTTTCTCCGAAGGTCATTGTTTTTGTTTTGCTGCGGTTGATTTTTAGGCCTACCCTCTCTCCTTCCCTGCCTAGAATGTTAACGTTTTCTTGAATGTTGTGGATGTCTTCTTCTATCAAGTCTATATCGTCTGCGAATGCCAAGTTGTTGATAAGTATTCCATGTATGGAAATTCCGGTTTCTTTCTCCTTGATCTTCTCCATTACTCGCTCTAGATATGTGATGAATTCGGTAGGAGATACTGGGTCTCCCTGTTTGACGCCAACTCCAATTCGGAGTTGGCGTATGTAAGTAGATGTGCTTATACAAATACAGAATACGGAGATGAAGTTATGACGATCTTTAATAGGCAATAAGAAGATATATGGCGTAATGAGAAGGCTACATCCGTTACTAAAAAAAGTAGGGAGTAAATGTTTACATGTGGAATACAGTTATGCAGCTATCTCAAGCAAAACAGCAAAATTACAGCCAAATCATAGATAAGTCAGCAACAACCCCTTGGTGATTACACATGGAATGACCCATCAATCTTAACTACTAACAAAAGACATCCTGGAATGCAACGGCGCAAATATCAGCCTACAAAACACGTCTATAGGGTGTGCTTGGGGAATTGAACTATAGTTCCTCTGGTCCCCGTGCCAGTGCACAACCATTTCATCAGAAGAGGATTACAGCTAGCTGAGGACAAAAAGAGAGACGTCTTACTTTGTATGCACACTTGTAATAGCGCCCATTCAAGCTCCCTACTCGGAGGCGTTGCCAACTACAGCGCGAACACTTCATCGGAGTGTCACGCCGAAGCGCTGAGCAATGTTAGTGGAGGACTTGCCCAAGGTTCCTACACGGTGACTTGAGGTGGACTCGAACCTGCAACCCTCCGACTGCAAGGCGAAGAAATACCCACAACACCACCGCGCCCCACAAACCCACTTACTTGTTGTTAACTGCGTTGGCCTTGACGGACTGAAGGACGTTGCTGATGTCTTCCTTCTCCTTCTGCAGTTTCTCAATCTCCGATTCCATGTCTTTCATCTGTCGCTATTCACCAGATCAGAAGAAAATCAAAAAAATTACTTTGCAAATCGGTAAAACGAATCTTTGGCTCAGATAACAAATTGATAAAACTGAAATCCCAAATAGTGCATAACATAATTTTAAGTGAAGGCAACAGATAACCGAAATGCCATATGAGATAACAAAAAACTGGACTGTTGGTTTCCCTTGCTTAAATAATAATCAGATTCCATTGCAGACACTGCTCAAGACCACGTTACGAGAACGCAAGTGAACAAATCTTTAATGGTAAATCTGAAACTGCTTCAAGATTAGATCCGAGCAACTGATCAAATCGCACATACGTTGACTTAAGTCTACGCGATGTTGAACAGTCGAGTCCCAAGTGTCAACATTCTGAGAGATAATTACAGGCTATAACCTCCCGCGGGCCTAGTGGGTCACGCTGAACCGCTTCAGAACGGGCCAGAGGCGATGCGCTGCCCACCTGGTCCGTTGGGGTCAAGCCACTGATCCCCTTTGCAGCTTTGGGAAAATCCAGACTATGGCGCACATTATAAATGACTGTATAACAACTCGCTTTCCGGGCCGAATGCCCGTCCTACACGAGGCCGATGAGGCTGCTGTTGAGTGGCTCTGCGTGAACTGCAAAAGCCAAATAAATTACCCTTTAAATTTTTACATACAAAAAGGCACTGTGTTCCCACCTGTAGTCAAGTAAACTTATTTCAGGAGTAAAGCAAAGTTGAATAAAGCATAAACAGGAGTGTATCGTTTTGTATCTATAAATTTATAAAGTGCCTCTCAGAGTGCAATCAGAGACCAGTGTCAAAGACCAAGAGAAAAAAAGGTAAGTTTTGAGACAGCGAAACGATGCGCTTCAGCCTTTCGGGTACAAGTTAACAACAAAGAACTTGTCAATGGCGAGAGCCGATTCCAACGAGCAGGACCAATGAAGACAAAAGCTCAAGTTTTGGCTAAAGTAGTCCTTGCTCACAGTCTTGACAAAGAGACCACATCTGTCAAGTGAGCATATTTAGTTCACACAACATTGCTGACAACAGCAATTCAGCAAAGTTGATGCATACATAAATATACAGGTCAGACAGTTCAAAAGAACTTCCCCAGCACATGTCCAAGTAAGCATTTCTTACTTCACAGAATGTCAGATTCATTCATTCAAGAATTTATATAGCGCTTCTTCAAGGGGACTACTCAGATGAGACCATGTCAAGCATTCTCTTTCCGGATTACGTCTGATTAGGTAAAGTCAAGTTTTTCTCTTTTCAGATGAAGTCACATTAGAACAAACCGTGCACTCCTGTGCATCATCATTATCATTCGAACAAACTGTGCACTTTTGTGCATTATCTAATTTCATTAGAACTGTGCACTTCTATGCATTATCATTCGAACAAACTGTGCACTTCTGTGCATTATCTAATCTCATTTGATCAACTGCCTTCCGTACCTGACAGCGGTATGTCGGTCCATTTTCATTGCCAATTAAACGAATATAATGATAATAATAATAATTAAACTAGAGAATCGAAAAGCACTGACCTCGTACTGCTGTCGCATTTCAAGCAGTTGTTCGTCGTTCTGAAGCATCTGGTTGGCCAGTTCCTGCTTCTTCTCCAGCATATTGTTCAGCTCCTGCAATTGTCGGCCCAACCTCGCCTGCTGCAGGACATGCTCGTTACGCATTTCTTCGGTGTCGGCGCTATCCTGCGCACTGGTGTCTGCCTCTTCCAGAGCCCCTTCCACCTGTTCCACATCCTCCGTCTCAATTTCCAGGATCTTTTCCTGAAACTCCCTCATCACGCTGATGTGCTGGTCGATCGTCTCGACTCGCGACGTCTGAGTTTCTCCCTCTTCCGTATCAGCTTTCGTTGTGTTCATCAACTGAGTGATGCTGAGCCTGAAGCAAGAACGCATCACATACAAGTAAGAACACATCACATACAAGCAAGAACACATCACATACAAGAAAGAACACATCACATACAAGCAAGAACACATCACATACAAGCAAGAACTCATCACATACAAGCAAGAACACATCACATACAAGCAAGAACACATAACAGACAAGTAAGAACACATCACATACAAGCAAGAACACATCACATACAAGCAAGAACACATCACATACAAGCAACAACATATCACATACAAGCAACAACACATCACATACAAGCAACAACACATCACATACAAGCAAGAACACATCACATACAGGCAAGAACATTCCTATTGACGTAATATAAATTAATGAAATGTACACTCCTCTAAACATGTAGCTTGTCATTAAAATGTAAAGAAACCTTTCTGTTCAGAATGGGAAAACTGAACTTAACAACTACCCACTGCCAGTTATATAAATTTGGCCACCCCCGAGTAGCGAGCGCCTCTGAGTAGTCCCTTTGAAGAGGCGCCACAAAAATTCTCGTATTGAACGAATGCCACCGTTGGAACACACGACCTCGGGTAAAGATATAATTTAATGATGGAAACAAATTTAATGCATTTTACCTTAATTTTTATACTGAGCAACAGCTGAATTATGACCAATCATTTGACCAATTTCTTATAGCGCTCACAAAATCTTCCAAAAAACACCACAATTCTTTTAAAGTTTAGACTGAAGAATGATTTCAGTAAATATATACTGTCTTCATGATCATCGTGGCCGTAGATGCTCAAAACGATAAAAACAGAAAAAATACAATATGTCATTTTATTTTTCAAAGGAAAATAATACAAAACGAAAAAAAAACGATAAAAGATGGAAAACAAATTTTTTATTTATTTTGTACTCATTTAGAAATTGAAAACCCTGCTTAATCAATTTAATTTTAATCAGCACGCAAGCAACACAACCTACGCTAAGTAAAACGGTCAAATAGTAAAGACCTGAATTAATGGAATCCCTGAAAGTACAGAGGCAGCTAAAGAGATGTCCATAATCACGGACAGTACATCAATAAAAATGATTACATTCAAACTGATAGCGGCCAACTGCATACCCCGTCTTCTGTTTCAGATCCTGCATCTGAGCCTTCAGTCGATCTCTCGACAGCTCCAGTCGCATGATCTTCTCCATCATATCCGTATTCTGCCCAACAGAAGACTGAAGTTCACTTGTCAACTTGTGCTTCTCCTCCTGCAACATAACATATAAAAACGTCGACGTCAACGTAAAAAGTTTACATAGTGCACAAAACTGGTAAGAATCAGTCTTCATTAGCGCTAGTGCTGCTAAATGTCACTGAAACAGCAAGGTCATCAGCAAGAAAAAGTTAGAGGAATGACAGCACGTGAAAACCGTCGCATATCCGTGTAGCCTTATCTACTAATGCTGCCCGCCTCACTTCAAAGTTTCTTCCTTGATATCTATCTAATACAGTGTTTTAAGGCTACAAAGACAATTTTTACTTTGCACACAGCTGGACCAGAAGTGCCTCTGAGTGCATGTCAATCCAGAATCCATTTTGACTGGGCATTGCTCGTTTCAGGTTCAAGAATAGCAAAAACATAACTTTTGTGCGCAAGTCAGAAGCAGTCTCTGATACACAGACCTCAAGAGAAGCAGCAGATTGCAAAATGAAATTGCCTTTCAAGTCGACTTTTATAAGCGATGTACAATATGCGAAACTGAACTTATGCTAAAACCATGCGACCTGACCAGTAGTCGAACTGCACTTTCACACCAACAGCTTTAGTTTTAATCATTTTATAGTGGTGCTATATAAATAGACACAGAAATAAGAGAGCAGCAACATCGACAAAAACACTGCTTTGAATTGACAAGCTCAGTCACACATTCAATGGCAGCTAGTAACTTGTAACAATTTCCAGTCAAACAAGAATGTTTTGTAATTGTACAAAGAACTTCAAAATTCTACGGGAGCAATTTTATAAGCAACAACATGTAAGTACAGAAAGATTTTGAATTCTATTTTAATTTCTTTAACTCCATAAATATTTATCAAATATCCCGATCTGTCATGCGAACAGATTTGAATATTTAACGTTCTTCAGTGCACATAACCGCTTTGGCAAATTGCATTAAAACAATCTTCCACATACTTCCAACTTCTTGCAACGTTCCAAGAGGGACTTGTAGTCCACCTTTTCACCTCCATTCAGCGTATCTCCTGCCCCAAGCATCGGCTTCCCAAGGACCAAACCTTGTGACTGAAGTTCCTGGACCTAAAGAATTATATACAGAAATACGACACAATAGGTTATTCATCAAACATCAACATTCTCAGCTAAAGAAATCAATTAAATACAAAATTAAGCACCAACTTTGAAAAAGCATAAATAGAAATGATCCTGTATATCCTAACTGTTTCTTTCTCACTCGTAGTCTTTCCTCATTTTCTTCTCGCTTCAAATCCTGTGTTTTTCCTCAGGTTCGATCACAATGGGAGCGACACTTAAAGGCTTCCACTGAGAGAAGCACTTTACAAATGGTCATACAACAATACAAATACAATGAACTGGCCGTGTAAATTCTTAATATCATGCATATTTCACTTAAACAACCATGGACATAATTCAACTCAGAGGGTGAGTTAAAACGCTGACTGAGACAGTGGTAACCCAAGCACAAATGATTTTCAAAACTAAATGTTTATGTCACTTTAACGGCGATATTGATATTAAAGGCTAAACCACATGCTGGAAGTTCTGAGTTGCTTCCTGTCCATCAGCGCATTGATCAGTCGTTTCCTTGGTACAGCGATGCCAGCTTACATCTTGCTCCAACTTATCTACTCGATCTTTGTCAGCCTGTATAGGAAACTCAGGAGCAATTTATCCCTACGCTCAGTGGGAAAGGAATTCCTCTCAGTTCCATTTGCTTGTACCTCCATCGTGCAGTGCTGTGCTTTTCTTGGCCGCACCATTCCTCTCGATGTTGGGCCTAACACCGTGAGGAATTGCAACGTCGGACATTTGAACCAGATAACCAGAAGAAGAAACATGACATTCGGAGCACTTGAAAGCTTCCAACCTACCAACTGCCTCAGCCGTAAGATCTCAGCGGCCTGTGGGTCACGATTGATGACCGGCTTGTTCTTGATCTTTCTTGCACGATCCGCGTACCTCAACGTACTGATCGTCTCTTCCATGTTGGAGTCGGCCGGACTGATACAGGCGATCATAACGGTGTGACTGTTGCCACCCAACGAATCTACAGCAAGATTTCAAGAGACTTCAAAGCAGCTAATGATATTAATAACAATACAAGTAATCTTCGTTTAATTACAAACTATCACACTGTAGTGAGATTACATACAGTTCATTGTATGAACATAAGATCTCAAGTTATTACAGAAGTTGAATTGAACCATTTGGCAGCCATGCAAGGCTCTCATCAGATACTCGTGCCCATGTCACCAACGACATCTGGTAAATGAAGGGCTGACTCGACCTTTGGGAGGGTAGCAGCAAGCGTTCCATGTCCGAATGTTACCGTAACCATTAACCCCCTTACAATTAGTCTCAAATAGCTTCTTTTCAACAAGAAAATACCCCTCTCCACCAATATATGTAAGAATCTTAATGGTACACAATAAATTTAAAAACTTCCTGAAACTGAACAAATATCCTTTCTAAAGAAAATCAGTCACATCAAGTGAGAATTTGAACTTAACTTCCTTTAACAGCTGCATAATAGTGTAGTGAGTGCTGTACAACCTCCGATCCATGGGCCGCATGCGACCTGCGAGCTGATTTTAAGTGGCACACCTAATCTAAATGCACCATTCAAGATTTAGTTGGTTTTTTTAATTTTCTCGGGACGACCGAGCCCCTCCCAAGATCTGTATATAACCCAGTTTGCTCAGGCGCCTTTGGCACCACTGCCCACCACTCACAGGAAAATACTGTCAATGTCCCACCAAAGAAGGTTTGATGCCCTGGCTCATACCAAAGGGTTGGTTATTAGTTTGCCTCAGGCAAATACCCAAAACATGTATGTCCTCCACAAAAGCGTTTTCCCTGACCTTGAAGGAGTCGGGTTAATTTGCTGTCCCTGTACGGAATGTGTCCGTGTTTCACCATTTCATCGCCAAGAGCACTGATGACATTCCCAAGCGACAGAAGGCCTTTGTTAATGTTGATTCCTGCAACAGTTTGCAATAAGGCAAAGTTAACGTACGGTAGCACGTAATTGTTCATCTAAATAATGACTTTGCAGATGGCAGCAAGTCAAAACTCTACACAACCCTGGACAAATAATCCAACAAAACCTATAACGAAGCAAACACAAACCCCGGAGACAATAGTCAACGCAAGACATATAATAACAAATTACACTGCATTGTGGCTAAAGCAGTCAGAGCAGTGGATACCAGATAAGCATGGATATTATCAATATGGAGCCGACTCAAAACATCACAGGATGTCAGGACAGTTGCAATGTCAGTGTAGCGTGTACAATTTATCAAATTAACTGTTGCTGATATATTTTAATTATACAATGCAAGCCGGCAGCATAATTATTTGCTTACTTCTCGCATTTGCTATAGCGCCCTTCCAGCTCACTACTCAAAAGCACTCCCAACTACAGTGCGGACACTGCATCGAAGCGCAAATGTAAGTTAAGAACTTGCTCAAGGTCCCTACGTGTCGACTTGAGGTGGATTCAAACCTTCCGGCTTCAAGGCAATGACGCCACCGCTACACCACCGCGCCCCACAGTGGCATTAGTCAATGAGATAGTGGCAGAAATATATAAAATCCCAATTTCAATATTCAATAACGTACACTTTCCCAGCGTAATTGAAAATCGACAAGCAGCAAAGACGCTATAAACAAATAAGGTTAAAGATGATGTGCCATTACACATGATGCACGAAAACGATACGAATTCCCGATAAGTGCAATTGTCCAAAGAAATTCTATGCTGCCAGTCTAGGCTATCGAAAGAAGTCTCATTCTGCCAAGAAACGCTACAATCAAAAGTACATAAAATGTATAGCAACAGACTGCGAACATAGACTTGCAGTAGGCCAAAAAGAGTGGTAACCAATGAGATACGTGAAGACCCAAAGAGAGTGCCAGACATACATCAATTCAAAACGGAGAGAGGTCCATCTAGAAATGCCAAACAGAACTCGTAGACGCTGTATAAGAATATCGTGGTCGACCATATCAAAGGCCACACTGACATCAGAGTCAGAAATGAAACTTGTGTCCAATCAATGGTACTATACACATTCCAAAGGTGAAACCGTGAAAGTAAAGGGGGCTCTGTGGAATTGTTCCTCCTGGAAGCTTAATGACCTTTGCCTTTGTAGGCCCTTCTATGTGGAATGACCTCCCTTCCACTATCCGTAGTAAGTTCTTATCAGGGGTATCATCTTCAGCTCTTCACTACTTGAAGTCTTTTTATTTCCTCGGGGCTGTCACGCTGAGAGTGCCTCTGAATAGCTAGTCTGTAAGAGGCACTTTATATATGCTTATACACAATACAATACAATAACCAGCTGCAAACGTCACTGGAGCATACATACAGAAATAGAAAATAACGGAAATAACGTTTTTCTTTCCCACAGGATTACATGTATACACCTATTTCGCAGCAAAGATTTTTACATAAATACTCCGAGTAAAAAAAATGATAAAAATGAGTTGATAGTTTTGCCTTCTTTCAGTCGTTCGCCTTCCGCGTGCGTTTTCTTGACACGTTCCGACCCGGCCAGATCGACAAGATGGAACTTTGCCTTGCAGAAGTCGTGGCTGAAATATCAATATGTGAGTAGATTTCAGACAGATTTCTCAATGAGATATACATTTCAGAGGTTGTTATAAATTGACACAAAGCAAAGAGTAAGCCAAGTCTAAAGGGAAAACAGAAGCGGACCTCACGCATTTATTATGCTATGCAAACCTCATCAGGAATGGTTCCTTTCTCCTGCCCGACATGGAGTCTTGGAATGATGGTCCCCACTGAAATGATAGTCCCAGTTTGAAATATTTCCCTTTTGAAATGATGGTTCCCTGTGAAACATGTCCCCTTGGAAACAATGGCCTCTTGGAAACAATGGCCTCTTGGAAATGATGGTCCCTTTGAAACGATGACCCCTTTGAAACAAGGTATGCTTTGAAATGATGGTCCCCTTTGAGACTATGGTCTCCTTTGAGGTGATGATCCCTTTGAGATGATGGTTCCCTTTGAAAAGAAGGTTCCTTTGAGATGATGGTCCCCTTTGAAATGTTGGTCCCCTTTGGAGATGATGGTCAGTCTAGAGGTGTCCACTACAGGCAATGAGCTGAAACACATGCCCTGCAGCAACTGTTTCCTCCATGGCAAATGCCACTGCAACCCGCACCCAAGACTTCATGATGTGATGCTTCCAATAAAAGATTACGCAAATCATATTCCCCAAGAACTTTATACATGGCTCTTGTGACTCCAACCATAATTGACCATCGTATCTTTCAAATTAATTTTTTTTTAATATCTAACAAGGTTAGAGCGATGTCTAAGTGCCACATACTCAGATATTTACGTAGCTCCTTTGGTGCTCAAAACCTCGTCAAAGTGCACCACATAAAAAGCCACTACATCCAAACAGATTCAACTAACCTGTCCATCTTATTCTTTCGATCGAGATAGATTGTGAAGATCGCGTGCGACCGACTCGAGTTGCTGTTCATGGCCGTCGATCCGGTCGTACGACCCTGCGATCCCTCTTCCAGCAACTTCATCGTCTCCTCGAGGCTGCGCACTTCCACTTCCGTCAATCCCACAAGCTGTTCACAAGCACGGTCACATTTAGTGCTGTGAGGCGGTAACTTTCTCCGGAAAGTTTCATATCTTTCCGGAAAGTTTCGGAAACTTTCCGACGTATCTTTCCGGAAACTTTCCGACACTTATTAAATACATAATCAATTCTAATTCATGAGTCCGAAATTTTCTTTCAATATAATGTTACTAAATACATCAATCACTGTAAGCAGGTGGTTCTAGTTTATTCAATAGATGGCACTGCTAGTGATAATGATAATTGTTCAGATTGTTCACACGGCCCAAAAATACATTTAGGAATTAAATGCAATTAAACTTCGCTGTAAATGTAGAGAAAACATTTTGTATCATTCAGTCACCTTCATATTTGTGAGTTATGAAAATATAAAACAGAAACAGCAATTTACGCAGTACTGTTCATGTTTATATCAGTTTTTTTTTACACATAGATTTCCTACAACAGAGCTGACTTTTCCGGAAAAGCTACATCACTAGTCACATTAGACGTAACACCTATAATCAGGGCTTTTTTCTAACGTGCGGTTGCACACAAAATTTATTTTATTTATTCATTTATTTCTTCTATAACGCCCCTTCAAGCTAGCTACCCCTACACTACATCGCCTCACAAAGTGGTGCCCAGGCCCCAGTGTACACTGGAAACAAGGCAGTGGAATTTTGTCCCTCATTCTCATATGCCAGTCATTGTCTTATCTCCCCCATTGTCTCATCTGCCACTATGCACCACTTTCTGCATTCAAACAGAGTAGATAATTCATAGATGGTCCTTCTGTAGGCAACCACAGTTCTCAACTCATTCTGTGGTTGTGCAACAAAAACCAAGTAAGAATCATCTCAGTCCTTCCACCGGTGGTGATTTTAATCAATGCGGCCTTTGGACTGAAGACATCATCAAATTCCACGATAACAATAAGAACTTAGAAACGGAAATGAGCAACCGGGTACCTTAATTCCACCACCGATATCGTCTCGAATGATAATCTGATCTTTGTCCCTCTTCGCCGGCGGCACAAGCAAATCCATTAAGTCTTCTTTATAGATCTAGAACCAAAACAAGTCGATTATTATCAGAAGGATGACACATACACTGAAATATATATAAATACTTTAGACATTTAAGTAAGACATAGAATATTAGCATGTAATTAATAGCATAATTAATTGTAGCACAATATCAGCATAGTTAAAACGTAACACAACTCAGGTTAGTAAATTATATAGCCCTATACTGACCCAACACTGCATTTATGTTGCCCATTTTTCATAGAAGCCAGCACCGTTGCGCGAGCAACCTTTTTTTAATAAGCCAGCATTAAAATTCAATCATGGCGGCCAGCTTATATTTCATTCTCAAAACTGCATAGTATTCAATTATCAAGATAAAAAGCATCAAAAATTTATTGATGTATTGAGGCACCACTGAAGGCTAAAGTTCTTTACACAATGAAAATTTTTTCTATTATACCAGAAAACAGCACATAACAAAATTTATAATCTACGCGGGACACTTGTTTGGAAAACAGGATTCAATCTCTTAATTTTTGCAGAAGTGACAAAAATCACTTTAAGGAGTGTTCAAACCAATGTATACATGGTCTGAAAAATTTTTGCAGCCGGGAGTACTCAGCGTAGCCAGGGCAGTCATACAAGTTGCTAAGGCAGAGGAGGTGTACAGTGAAAACTGCGAGTGCGTTAGCATAAGCTCGTACAGTGACCAGTCAAAAAAAGCAAAATTCTGCACAGTATGAAAATTATTACATATAATCAGACCAATTAAAAGGTAACAAAAGACACTGATCAGCAAGCGTGTGCAAACAATTCTCTTTGATTGCGGTTTGGTGTCATGTCGGGAGCGCCACTGAGGAGTTTCTCTTGAAGTGGTGCTATATATATTTACGAATGCGATCACCAACACTTCATTTAAAACAAAAAAACTGCCAGGTCTTAATACCTCTAAATACGACACCTTGACGTTGAACTCAAACGTCTCGGTGCGCTCTTTAATTCCGCTGAATAGGTCGCGAATGACCCTTGGAATGACACCGACCACTTCCTCGTTCGTGTCCAGGCTGACCCCATAACCTCCGCCCATCGTGAAAGTCTTACCACTTCCTGTCTGGCCATAGGCCAACACCGTTGCATTGAATCCTGTAACAAAAAGTTTCAGAGTGAGGGAAACTGGAATGAAAAACTACCTGTGTGAACCCATTTACACATTACTCTTTTATGTGACATTCTACTTAACGTGAAGTGGTGTCACACCTTCACCAAAGTTATTAGGTTCAGCTCTCTGTATGCATGTGCATTGTACATCAATCAGTCAATCAATCAGAACATTTTTATTGCCATGATATGCATTTATAATTATATCAATAAACATTATTAATGTTCCATTCAGCCATAGACAGAAGGGATAAAATCCTGCCGTAGCGAGGACACCAATTTGTATCTACTAGAAAACTCTGTTAACAATAGTCTTAACTAGCCAATTCAAAGGGTTATCAAAATAGACAGCAATGAAGCCAGCTACCATAAATTTCAGTCTAAAAGGTATTAATGAAAAAATGAAGTATGTCTCTAGGAATATAGAAGTTAACTGTCGTTTACTCTTTTCTTTTTCTTTTTGTATTACTTGTTCATTATAATTTTTTTATATAATCTTCCAGCCCTAATTGCTGATCTCCCAGCATCTTATAAGGTTAATCTTGAAAGTAGGGCCCCTACCCAGCGGGATTTTTTTCCCTTCAGGGGTTCCGTTTGTTTTCCATGAACTGTTAGTTGCATTGAATTGTTTATGTTCTGTTATCATATTTGTAGTATACTGATCTGCTTAAAAAAATAGAACTGTGTACAATTGACTTGAAAGCAATAAAAAAAAAATAAAAAAAAAATAAAAAAATAAAAAATGCAAAGTAAGTTTGTTTGTGCACATTTGTTTGCAGGTACACTTGTTATAGCGCCCATCAAGCTCTCTACTCAGAGGCGCTCCCAACTACAGCGTGGACACTGCAACTGCATCGAAGTTTCACGCCGAAGCGCTGAGCAATTGCAAATGAAGGACTTGCCCAAGGTCCCTTTGCGGCGACTTGAGATGGATTCGAACCTACAACCCTCCGGCTGCAAGGCAACGAACATACTCACTACACCACTGCGCCCCACAAGTGTAATGTAAAGTTACAATGCAGTAACAACGTACCCTTGAAGAGTCCCCGGACGAGGGGAACAACGGCGTCCTGATAAACGCTGTGCTGCTCCGACAACGGGTCAAAGACAAAGTCAAAGGTAAACGCTTTGTCTTTTCCGATGACGATCTGCTGTTCACCCGGCATGAACTGCAGGCACGTCTGGCAGCCTTCCGTCTGCTCCTTTTCCACCAGAGGTCGACACCGAACGGCTACCTTCACCGGAATAACTTTTCCATCCATGGTCAACCTACACCAAACACAGGCCTGAATAGATCTGCATTTCATGTTAACTGCTTTACAAGAATCAATTTATAAAAATTTTTAATGAGAGATGTGTGTACTGAAACAATCTGCTCAATAATGCAGTGGTTAGCATGCAAGACTGTCAATCGAGGGGCCACAGGTTCAAATCCCTGGCAGGGAAAAAACTGGTTCACAATTCCTGTTCCGCGTGCGCCCCTAGCCAGCCCACTTATAATGAGTACAGTGGACGGTCATAGATTGCATCCATGCAATTATTTTAAAATCTGAATGCCGTCCTGCCACTTATTGGCCAGCACTGACTGAAAAGGTAAGGGGCGTCCAGGCACTTCTTTTGGAAAGGTAAGGGGCGTCCAGGCACTTATTTTGGAAAAATACGGGGCGTCCAGGCACTTATTTTTCCACACTTTAAGCACTGGCCGTACACTTCGGGTGGAAAGATGAGAAGGTGAGGGAACACTAATGGGTGTTCAATCCTCTTATATGCAAAGGTTACAAAATGACGAACGTTGCTAACTCTTCCTGTACATGGCTGCCCCAAGGGTTAGCTTCAATGGATTGCCATTTTTCAGCATTTTTACAGCTTCCACATCATGAATATAAAAACAGCAAAACTTACAAATTAGTCTGTGATATATTACTGCCTAACCGTAATCTTTTGCGTCCTAAGAGATGAATTTGGTGTGAAACAGACCACCTGACGGCAGGAAAATTGAAATGGTCAGTGCTATGAAACAGTCTAATTTATTATTCATTGAACTACATGTAAGCTTAAGGTCACCACTTCCAGCCCGGGATAATTGTGCATAATATTTACCATGCACAAGAATTTCAAGCATTTAAACCTTCCAAGAAACATCTATTCATATATCTGAACTGAAAGATAAATGATAGTCACATTAAGGAATTTATAACACCCTGCTGAATTCGTGATCTCCGCTGAGAGCCACACAAGTTTTTCCTTGCATAACTGGTGGTTTTGTCTAGCTCCACTATGCAAAAAACCCTAGTGTGCGACGACATACAAGAATGAGAAATTGAAATAAAACATTTTCAGCATATAGCATATTTACACTTCTGTTGTTTTCAGTGTGTGCAACTACAAACTGACAGCTCAATGGTGTAAGGTCCTTGTAACATAACCAACTTTATATATATATATATATATATATTTCATTTATTCAAGAAAATTAAGTTGACATACCGCAACTGACATAAATAATAGCATTTGAACAAAGAGCCCTTTCTCGAAAAACCTTTTGTTCTAGTGCGCCCAGTGGTAACTTAATTAGTTCGGTAACACATTCGGCATAAATGCGTGGACTAATAACGTAATATATTTTCCTGGTACCTTTATTATGTTCGAATGCCTATATTTTCGTCCATAACAGTACTACAACAGATTTGGATATACGGACATCACACTGCTCACGCCCAGTACGGAACGTAACGGCTGAGCGTTCTTCAAATACACGCATCACAATCAAAAGCCAGCACAAGCATACAATAATAATTCAACGTAAATGAGCGTATTGGATAAAATCATTACCACGACAATAATTCGAAAAAATAGGGTTTGTTTTTAATAACTTTAATCCGATAGCAAATTAAAGCTGAACTCCAAACATAAGAACTTCCCGCGTAGCACTTAACCCATTTAAATCCAAATTCATTGGTTAACCTACTTTCAATTGCTGCAATTGGAGAACGATGCAAGAGTAGCAAACATTATTTATGTTGAGCTTCAATATATTTATTTTTGCGACAACTGATTGCATAATAACAACTTTGTGATTTGATTACAAATTTAGCATTATTTTGCAGTTCACGCTAATTAGCCAGCGCACAACAATCTGTGATAAATTATTATATTTTTTGAGCTCTTATTGACTTGCAGTCAGTTGCAAAGAAATAATTGATTAAAAAAATTACAATCCAATCGGTTCACGTCAGATAGAAGGGAGAGTAGGCTTAGCCTACGAGTGTCCAGAGGGCGTGCGTGGGCTTACAGGTGCTACTAGACGGTCTAGACGTAGGCCTGACCTAGGCCTATAGTAGGCCTAGTCCGGAAATGCAATTTCTTTTGTCCTTTATCGGGAATCAGAGTGAGAATTGCCGGGGGGTTTGGGGGTTTCGACCCCCAGTCTTTCTTAGAGCCCCATGTTAAAGTATGTTTTTTACACCCCAATTCCAAGTGGATAATGGTCCAACCCCCCCCAGTTATTTTTCCACAATTCTCACACTGTCGGGAATTCTAAACTGCATGTAAAATGAGGACGAGGACGCATGCTGCAGTATATATAGGCTATCCATGGTCTAGGCCATAATATCTATAGGCTATGCTATAGGTCAGTGTAGGCCTACGTACTGTTGTTGTCAGCTGTTCGCCATACATGCAGTCACTTCGTTCAACACGTACGCTCCTCGTCCTCCATTAGGCGTATACACGTAGGCTACTGCTTCGCCCCTCCTGGGCTAGCTTCCATCATAATTAGCCTACCACTAAAATTCACAAACCGCTCGATCTAGGCTATATAGCTTATTATAGCATGCATTGCCGTTCCACATTCTTGGAACAAACTTCCGCTGACACTACGGCGAAACGCAAACTTCTGACCCATCACACGTAGGCCTACGAACTCACCAAAACGCCACCTCTCGATATTTCCCACATGTCTTCCACTCAAAACTGAAAGCATTGCCTTTTCACAAATCTTATTCTGATTCCCCTCTTCTCCTCACGTCCCTCGTCATTTAAACTCTAATTACATATCATCCACCTTAGCCGTCCGTCTGTCTGCCTGCCTGACTCTCCGGATCTTGACCAGCTGCCCGTCGATATTGTTTTGATTAAGCATTATTAATCAGGTGGTTCCCGCGAAATTCGCGGTACTCTAGCTGCCACCTAGGGAATGAAGGAGGAGCTGAATCCATGTGTTTTATGAGGACAAAAATCTAAGGTGACAGTTTGAGCTTTTGGGGCCTCAATGGTTTTTTTGGGGGGGGCTCAGGTACCCTAGCGCACTGAGTATTACAATGATATTATAAAACCTATTATAGCCTACAAAAGTCCTGGAAATATAAATTTACATTTTATCAACCTCTAGGGAAAACAGCCATGTTCTATAAATATTTCCTTTAGCTTTAGCATTGCCTCTTCACAAATCTTATCCTGCAACCTTTAGCATTTTTCAAGCTTTTGCTAAAAATTTAACAGGTCGTGACCAATATTTAGGTATAGGTATAGGCTAGGATTACGTGTTGCCTGCCTGCAAAAATGTTCAGTCCGCGCGGCGGGGACCCATGCCAGCGACAGTTGGTTTGGTCAAGATCTTCGAGCCCGTGCAACGTTCATTAATTATTGTTGTTCAAGTAGCCTAATAGTCGAGTGATAGGCATCGAGTCATCCCAATTACATGTATACAACCACTGCACATAGGCACATAGGCGGAGTTTAACAGGGGCTAGGGGGGCTAAGCCTCTCCAAGAAGATCCAGATTCTTTTTTTACCGTGCAAATGGTATCTTTTCTCGGGCTTAGCCCCCCAAATAAGCCCTTAGCCCCTCCAAGAACGGAAACCAAACTCCGCCCATGCCACTGCATATATTAGCTATAGCCTATTAGCAAAGCTCGCACGTACGTGGAACATAGCCTATAGGCCTAATTAAGGCGCTAATTCGCTTGTTGCTGTTTGACGGCCGTTGCAAAGATGATTACTGTCGCACTCCTCCTTTATCCATACTTAGGACTGACACTGTCAAAGTACAAGCAGTGGCGGCGTTATAACGCGCTACGAACAATATAGACCTACATGTACATAGGCCTAAAGAGAGGACGTTCAGTTCCTTTAGTCCTACGGGGTGGTTTGACCCATAGATTGAGTATTCGCATTTTACGAATATTAAGATTTTCAAATATTCACGAATATTAACGAATATTAAAACGGCCAACGAATATTATATTCGTAAAATATTATGTTATTTCAAGAAATTCTTTATTCTTGTTCTTTCAAGAAATTCTTTATCCTTAATTCTCATTTTGTTATTTATGAAAATGTTTAACTTTTACTGAATGAATTGTACAAAATCGAGTTAACCTACGCATAGGCCTGTAGGCTATCAGCAAGTGACAATAACTTTAATCTTTTACCCGGCCGTTTGCCCCGAGAATATCGATCCGCTGAAAATGGGCTTAAAATTTAAAAATGAACCGGTAACGGGTTAATAGATTTATTATCAAAAAATTCAAGGTTTCTTAATTCTGGGTCTGGCCAATGTGGCCAAGCGGTATTCATATCACATTCGATACGGATACTCAATGACAGTTAATGTTGGTCACTTTGCCTGACTTGTGACCATCCTCTCGAACAGAAAAGAGGCAGAGCCACCGGTGGCAGTTGGCAAGTAGCAGCAACAGTAGGCCTATAGGCTAAATTAGAAATAAACTTCGACTGCCTATAGCCTAATAGTAACTGCAAATTGATAAAGTTACTTTATATCAGTTTAGCAGGATGAGTAAATATAAATGCCAACGCAGGAAATAGTAGTGCCAGATTACAAGCAAAAATTATCCTGATAATAAGCACATTGAAGATTTTAATTCAGCCCTGCCCTGAATGCTAGAGAATCTCATGGAGACATAGAAACAAACTGATTTAGGCCTACCGGGTAACACTGCGATTTCGATGGTTCACTTAATCCGTTAATGAATATTTACGAATATTTACGAATATTAAAAAATCTTAATATTCACGAATATTTACGAATATTAAACCCAAAAGTCACGAATACTCAATCTATGGTTTGACCGTTTGAACCACCCACTCTCTGAAAATATGACCCACACAATTTGTTCAGATTTGCTGATCAGCAGGGAGCAAAGTTTGTTAAGATTGCTATAGTCATTCCAATTTTTCCTAATCATATGCAATTATGCATCCCACTTTCCATGCACTGGCTACGCCCCTGCATTCATGCATCATATATATATATATATATATATATATATATATATATATGTGTGTGTGTGTGTGTGTGTGTGTGTGTGTGTGTGTGTGTGTGTGTGTGTGTGTGTGTGTAGGGCGCATATAGCCTATATAATTATAATATAAAGGTATATAAATATATATATATGGAATATATATGGAATGAATGATTGAATATATATATATATATATATATATATATTCAATCATTCATTCCATATAGCCTAGAATAATCTGATATCCTAAGCATCACTATTCAGAATCGGGTTAGGATGCACATACAGAGACAGAGACATATGCATGTATAGAGAGACAGAGGTAGGATTGGGTGACATGCAAAAGGATTATTGTCTTCGGACGGTCGACAAATGGAAATTTTTTTTGACCAAAACTTGCAAAACTCAGACGATTGTTCCAGCGTTAAACTGTGTTTCTTCGCTCGTGAATACTCCTGCGATCATCATATTTGTGGCTAGTAGCTGTCCGTGAATTTGTCAAAAGGATGTCCCTAACACATACGGCCTCTAACCGGTCCGTAACAAATGCATACCCACCTATTCGATATTCACTCGCGTTTCATTGGCCTTGTACATGAAGTAAGCATAATTATTTAATTTACGAGACAACAAGATGTAAGATATTTTTTGTTTTAGTAATAAACTGGCACATTGAAACCATTGCAATGTGCACTGGTTCGCCTATAGCCTATGTGCAGTTTGAGATATAATACTTAATTTAGGCTTAAGTTGAAAGACAACGATAGTATTTAATTCGATTAGCCCTATCATTTTTAGCAGGCGTTTAGTCCGTTAACGGAATAAACGCCTTTTATAAAATCCGTGACGGCTTTTAGAGCACCCGTCAAATCTGATTTGTCCTATAGGCCTAGTCAACTGCAGCGTTTAAATCATGGAATCAATGTCGTCGTTGTGATGTTTTGCTGAAGAATAATAAATATTGCCAATGACTGACGACGTTTTGTGAAAAGACGTTTGTCTAGGTTGCCATGGCAACAAACATTATAACGCAATTAGTGCGTATTTTTCCGCTTCCAGAAACAAATAGAGTCTATGTAATATCAGTGGTTATCCATAAGGCACTATCCACAGGGCTACCTATTGTCGGACAGCGTAAATATTGCCCTGTATTACTGCAGTCAATATATAGGTTACTACATGTATATACCGTAAATATTGTCATAGTTGCACAAGACCGAGCGAGGTCAAGATGGCTGTATGTTTCTCGAGACGTTGCGTGTAGGCCAGTGTAAGAATTGTGGAAAAATAACTGAAGGGGGGGTTGGACCATTATCCACTTGAAATTTGGGTGTAAAAAACAGATTTTACTATGGGGCTCTAAGAAAGACTGGGGGGTTGAAACCCCCCCTCCCCCCCGGCAATTCTCACCCTGGTGTAGGCTAAATATACTGATCCGTTTATTTTAAATTTTTTATGTTCACCCTGAGAAATGGACTTTAGCATGCAGGCGTACAATATTGGTCATAATGAGGATTTTGAACGATAACCTCAGTCGTACAGACATCTTACAAAACGATTAACGTCGCCCTAACAACCAAAATGCGGTGAATTGGCAATCCACAATTATTAGGCCTCTTCTCGTCTAATTTCATCTCTTCTTGTCTTATCTTAACTAACTTATCATAGCTTATCTTGGCGTATCTTATCATGGCTTATCCTATCATATATATATATATATATAATTTATATATATATTATGATCTGATCTTACCTTATCCTACCTCACCTTACCTAACCTTATCTTATCTTAATTAGCCTATATTGGCTTGTTGATCTCATCTTATTTAACTTAGATTGGCTTATATATGGCGTATCTTGGCCTATCTTAACATCAACTTGGCTTATTTCATTTTATCTTATCTGATCTTATCCTATCTTATCTTATCTCATCTTATCCTATCATATCGTAACTTATCTTATCTCATCTCTTCTCATCTCATTTCATCTCATCTCATCTCATATCACCTCATCTCATATTGCCTCATCTTATCTTATCTTATCTTATCTTATCCTATTCTATGAGATGAGATGAGGTGATATGAGATTAGATCAATCAATCACATCAATCACATGAATTTATATAGCGCCCCTTCAAGATCTCTACTCAGAGGCGCTCCCAACCCAGGCCTGGTCAAAGAGAAAGGTCTTGAGAAGACGGTAGAAAGAGCCAGCAGAGTCACGGGGAAGCGAACGGAGAGTCGCAGGGAGGTCATTCCAGATAGCTGGACCCACCACGGAAAATGCTCTTCGCTGCATAGTAGCGGTACGACAAAAAGGAACAAGAAAGTCACCGCGGGCAGCTGACCGCAGCGAACGACGGCCCAGAGAAACCGAGACTGGAGTAAAAAGCTCACATAGGTAGGATGGAGCTTGAGACACAATGCAGTGCCAAGCTATAGACGAAACTCTATACTATAAGCAATGCGTTGCTGCAGTGGGAGCCAGTGGAGGTCGTCCCTCATGAAGACAGAAACGTGAGCAAACCGGGAAATGCCACCAACCAAGCGTGCTGCAGATCGAAGGACCCTAACCAAGGAGTTCAGACGGACCTGTGGGAGGCCAACATAAAGAGAGGAGCAGTAATCTAAACGGCTGCAAACAAAGGCATGGACAAGAGTAGAAGATGCAGTGAATGAGAGAGAGCGAGCAACGACGCGCA
Source organism: Lumbricus terrestris (assembly GCA_949752735.1). Classification (NCBI taxonomy): domain Eukaryota; kingdom Metazoa; phylum Annelida; class Clitellata; order Crassiclitellata; family Lumbricidae; genus Lumbricus; species Lumbricus terrestris. The sequence continues at coordinate 45,298,774 of OX457043.1, forward strand.
GCTGTCGAATTTGGTAATAGCAGGCACGTGACAGGGAAGAGATGTGCTTAGAGAAGGAGAGTTCTTGGTCCAAGATGACCCCAAGGTCTCGAACAGAGGTAGAGAAGGCTACAAGGGGAAACTCATGTGCGATAAGATAAGATAAGATATTATCTTATCCTACTTTATCTTATCCTATCTTATCTTATCTCATTTCAACTCCGCTCAGCTCAGTTCATCTCAACTCATCTAATCTCATATCGCCTTATCTTATCTTATCTTATCCTGACTTATCCTATCTTATCCTATCCTATCCTATCTTATCTCATCATGTCTTATTATATCATATCTTAGGCCTATCTTATCCTTTCTTATCTTATCCTATTCTATCCCCATCTCACCTCACCTCAGTTCATCTCATCTCATCTCATCTAATCTCATATCAGCGTATCTTATCATATCTTATCATATCTTATCTTATATTATCTTATCTATTCTAATCTAATCTCATCTCATCTCATCTCATCTCATCTCATCTCATCTTATCTTATCTTATCTGTCTTATCTTATCTTATCTTATCTTATCTTATCTTATCTTATCTTATCTTATCTTATCTTATCTTATCTTATCTTATCTTATCTCATCTCATCTCATCTTATCTTATCTTATCTGTCTTATCTTATCTTATCTTATCTTATCTTATCTTATCTTATCTTATCTTATCTTATCTTATCTTATCTTATCTTATCTTATCTTATCTCATCTCATCTCATCTTGGCTTATCTTATCTTATCTTATCTTATCTCATCTCATCTCATCTTATCTTATCTTATCTTATCTGTCTTATCTTATCTTATCTTATCTTATCTTATCCTATCTTATCTTATCTTATCTTATCTTATCTTATCTTATCTTATCTTATCTCATCTCATCTCATCTTGGCTTATCTTATCTTATATTATCTTATCTTACCTTATCTTATCTTATCTTACCTTACCTTACCTTACCTTACTTTACCTTACTTTACCATATCTTATCTTATCTCATCTCATCTCATCTTATCTTATCTTATCTCATCTCATCTCATCTGGGCTTATCTTATATTATCTTATCTTACCTTACCTTACCTTACAATGCCATACTTTACTTTACAAGGCTTACATGTATCTTATCTTATCTTATCTTATCTTATCTTATCTTATCTTATCTTATCTTATCTTATCACCTTATCTTATCTTATCTTATCTCATCTCATCTCATCTTGGCTTATCTTATCTTATCTTATATTATCTTATCCTATCTTATCTTATCTTATCTTATCTTATCTTATCTTATCTTATCTTATCTTATCTTATCTTATCTTATCTTATCTTATCTTATCTTATCTTACCTTACCTTACCTTACCTTACTTTACCATATCTTATCTTATCTCATCTCATCTCATCTCATCTTGACTTATCTTATCTTATCTCATCTCATCTCATCTGGGCTTATCTTATCTTATATTATCTTATCTTACCTTACCTTACCTTACAATGCCATACTTTACTTTACAAGGCTTGCATGTATCTTATCTTATCTTAATTAACTTATCTTGACTTATATGGCGTATCTTGGCTTATCTTATCTTACCTTATCTGATCTGATCTGATCTCGTCTGATCTGATCTGATCTGAAGTTATCTTATCATATCCTGGCTTATCTTAGCTTAGCTTATAATTGTCTTACCATACCGTTTCCATGTCATACCGTACGTACCTTACCTTATACATGTATATCTGATCTCATCTTAATTAACTTATCTTGGCTTATTTTGGCTTAGGCCCATAGGCGCAATTACGTCCTAAAAGTTGGAGGGGACCAAATGAATCACGTCCTAAAAGTTGGGGGGGACCATAATGATAAAGTCAATGGGACCACTCAAAAGTTGGGGGGACGCGTCCCGTGGGTCCCATAGGGTGGTTGCGCCTATATGCTTAGGCCTATATGGCGTATCTTGGCTCATCTTGGGTTTTTAAGTTATCTGAATTAACTTGTCTTAATTAACTCAGCCTATCCTGGCCTATCTTGGTTTATCTTGACTTATTCTTTCGTTACAATAAATCCATCTTGCGTTCTTAAAAGTTATTTCTATCAGACTCTACATCGCTTCGTTTTGAAGTGATTTGATCGTTTTTTGAGTTTCATGTGCCACCGTGCAATGGACACTTAGGCCTACCATGCGACGGGTTTCGGCTAAATAGCTAGACGGCCAGAATTAGAATCCCAGGATTGCTTGTGAATTTGTGATGACTTTCTCACGCAGACATTGTCTCACTCAAAATCTGTTATTATGGTCTTTGCGGACTTAATCTGGCTGGGCCTCGTCCCTGAGCACTGGTCAATAGACTCAATACTATATAAATAGCAGGCCTATAGCCTAGGACATAGGCCTAATTATACGGCCACCACAAACCGTATTCTTTGGCCTTGCAAATTTTTGCAATGTGGCATTTTGGCAACGTAGGCCTAATTAATTTACCGCTGTGGACGAATCCGGTGCCTAACGACAGCATTTCTGACAACATCGTCGACAATTTTTTAGCATATTACAGATAGGCATATAAATTTTATTTCCCGCTGCGCTGCGTAGGCTTTAATAGTTTGTTCGGATACAGACATGGGGGGGGACATTATTTCAACCAGAGTAGATTCCGTTTCTGGATAAACTTTAGGCCTACGGATAATTATGGTGACACCGATCAGAGTCAGCAAGCTCTACCATTTTAGTCGCAGCAGACGAGTCATTTGGCAGGTATCCTGATCGACGGACTCTTGATCCTGGCTCGGTCCTAAGCGGCTACCGTTGGGTGCATTTAGGCCTATACGCTCCTCATCCGCCAGCGACCGATAAGAACCGTGCTGCTGCTCGCGGCTCTAGGTTTTGAGCGAAACCCACACCCAGCTGTAGTTTAGCGTCATACCCATACCAGGAGTGAGAGTATAGGCCTAATGTGACTGAACGAGAACGGTGTTTACAATGTAAAGCGAACAATTATGACGTAGCGGGATGTTCTACCGTTGTAGAATAAGAAATCCATTTTAGTTTTCAGATGCACAATAATCCACGCATCTGAAAAACTGAAAACCATCAAAATTCCGAATACGACGCCAGACAAAGTAGCCTATATAGATAACAATAATTCCTGACCTTGAGCTCGATAGAAAGACAACGGTTTAACATTAACAAACGTGTTCTGACGAGTTCGCGTTACGTGCTAAGACTGTGAATTACTACGAGAGACAAAAACCATCGACTGTTACGTCATTTCCACTTGATTTAGACGGATGAGGTCATTGCTGATATAATAGATAATAAACTTTATTGTCTGCGACGTTTAGCAGTATTTGCAGCCTTTCCATAGCAGCTTATTACTCCCGACAATTCTCTTGAACTGTATGCATACTGAGCGGAAGGCGCATCTGAATTTGCGGAGATAAGTTTCGAAGAGGCAGAAAGAGCCATGGTAATGTCCGTGGTTATCGTTATCCAGGAATAAACTTTATTTCCTGCGAAGTTTAACAGTATTTGCAGCCTTTCGTAGCACCTAATTACTCTCGACAATTCTCTTGAACTGTATGCATTGAAAATTATACTGAGCGGAAGGCGCATCTGAATTCGTGGAGATGAGTTTCGAAGAGGCAGAAAAAGCCGTTAACGAATGGCTTCGAAAGAATCCGAAATTCCGGCTGATCTTGTCCGACGACAGCGAGAAGCGATTCTACTTCGAAATGGCCAAGTCCAGCAGCAGTTCCCAGCAGTTCTATGTTGACTTTCCAGCCTCAAGCAAGCGAAGCTGGGTAAGATAATAACATATCGTGTATAGCATCCAATACTCTTTTAATAGGCCTACTACTCGCGTTATTGAAACTTTAGAACTGGCAATTTAATGAGTGGCGTATAAATCCTGTAATTCATGCGGGAGGCCAGAACAACGTAACCTAATTAGTAGGCCTACCATCGTCGTATAAAAAATGAAAGACCAGGGAAATCCGGAGTTTAAAGGATTGTCATTAGAAAAACAGCGGAAGTTAAATATGTAATTAAAAAGAACTGGAGGCAAAAGCGGCTAATGTTTTCAAAAAAAGTAGGGTTTGTATCTGACTTGCACCATTTTCTTAATAAGTCAGCATTAGGCCTATTCAATTCTCTCCAGTGCCAACTGTTTGCAGCTGTGGAATTCCACATAGTTCTAACGGATTCCCTGAATTTAGTTTCCATGGCACTGTGCATGTCTTTTGGGATGGGGAACTTGTTACTGATTGCTTGTTTTCGATATCACACCTGCACCATTCCAATTTATGGCACAGATGGTCATGGCCATATTGTTGACAACTAGGATGTTAAGGGTTGGGTGTTTAGGATTATTATGCATATAGCCTAATATATACATTTCAAACTATATTATAGTTTGAAATGTTTTCATGTTGCTAGGAAATCGCAACAGAAGGAGATTGCGATGAGTTTCTCGGACAGGCGAAGAAGCTCTGTTTGACAAATCCCGATCTTTCAGTTGAGGAGTTGCTCAGTTGTGTTGGATCCTCAGAGTTATCGTCAGGTGTACCGGTAGGTTGCCCAAGTTGTATTTAGCACAACTCAACTTGCTAACTATATAATGACAACACTTGACTTCTGAATATTTTTCAACATTTCCTCTGTGGCTTCTTCTTTTTCAGACAGCTTTTCACATTATGTGGCCCATCATGGAATTTATACCCACTCGACCCGGACCACTGTGGACTACTCTTACAGACAACCCTTTTGACTCAACGTTGCCCCGTGCTTGGCTTTCAAGTGGTGCTTTAGAAATTAGGAGATTACTATTACCCATTTTTTAATTACAGCAAATTGTTGCAAAATGTCTATTTGCATTAATCTGGCTTTATGGTACATTTGGTTAATACGGACACTCGCCTCTAAGGAGCAGTCATGATGTACATGTACCTTATAGGCGCGTACTGGATCAACTGCTACCCCAACCAGTGGTTAAAGTGGTTTGGGTGAGCAGTGGGAATGCTGATGAAGTTTTATTGGAACGCATGTGTTTTCAAGGTTCCATGATGAGCAGTGGGAACACAAGCCGAGTATTTCGAGAGCAGTGGGAACGCCGTTTCAACGCGTTCCCACCCACTTTAAACCCTGACCCCAACCAAACCCGCTTTAAAATCCCGGTCATGCACCACATAATCACATCCACCAACTGAGAACCTGACGAATAAAACATTGTTAGGATGTTATATACGTTTTTAATGTGTATTACAAGTGTCTATTAGATGACTGCACCAAAGTGCAATTAGCAATTGTTAATAAAGAATACATGCTTTCTTAATTACATAACTTAGTTAAAGCTCTAAGGGCGAGTTTCCATGATGCCTTACATATGGGTTGGTGATTCTGAGGGGTGGATTCATATCATTACGAGCTCTGGGTTATGGAGTGCAGAGAAGTTGGAAATGCAGAGTACATAATCTTGATGCAATATTTGTTGATTGTTTACTTAATTGTTCACTGTGGAAACTGTTACATAGGTTTCCATGGCATGTAATGCTTATGTCAGGTACAAACAATGGTTGTTTATTTAGCAGTGCAATTACTTAATTGCTGGCTTGGATACTTGAATAATTTGATTGCTTGGTTACTTAGTGAGTATGCACTGACCTTGTGTGTATGCTTATGCACTTACTCGCTTGCATGTATAAAAGAATGGAGGCAAAACACTCTTTAGTGACAAGTAAAACTTGGCTGTTGACAGTGATGATAAAAAGAAACACAATGACTCAGTAAAGTTAGATTGTAAGAAGAAAGGGTGGAGCATGTTCTGTGCCTTATCATCATCATCATCATCATCAAAATCCCTGGGCCATGCCCGTAAGTGTCCGACGCCACTCTCTGTCTGAGTCTGTCTCGCGTCATGCTGCCCAGGTTCAACCAGTCCGGTCAGCAGGTCTGCTCCATACCATTAACATCTTGGAGCAGCTCGACCACCTTGTCTGATTGAAGAGAATATTGGGAGAGAGGCACGAAGGACAACCTGGGTCAATGCCCGTATGTGTCCCACGCTCTCTCCCCCCGACTCTCTCCACTGGTCTGTCCTGACCGGGCTGTGCATGTCAGCTCCACATCATGACACCTTGAAGCATCTGGGTCGATATGTCGCTTGTGCCGTGGGTTTTGGGGATTTCTGTGGTCTTGGTCTTTTACTGCCAGTGTATCTCCACCCATCTGGCAAACCTTCCTCATTTTATCCGGGCTTAGGACCGGCACAGAGAATTTGTTGGTTCCCTGTGGCAGAGGATGGATGCAGTTTAACGTCTTGCCCAGGACTATTTACTGTGCCTTATAGCCACAGTAAATAGCGGCTAGTGACATTTTCCCTCACTATACTGATACACCGAAGAAGGGCAAATATCAATATATCCTGTAGCAGAAACTTGTAAATCAGTTTGATTGTGTTATGTTGTCTCGATTGGAAGTCTTCTGTTGTGCTCTGGTGTTTGGAATCAGCTGATTATATCTCTTTTGAAACAGAATTGGGTGAATAGCGGGTCCATGCATATGAAGCATAACCAAAAGGATTTTCATACATGGTGATGTACACTCGTAGCTCAAGTACCTTGCTTCAAAGAAAGAGGAGGACAATGTCTTTGTTATGACACAACGTTGTTAAAAAGCAATTTCCATAACCAAATCCAGTCTTGTGTATAAGCGGTCCCTAGTTTCTCGAAGTCCTGGACTGCTTAGACGCTTATAGTCCGTTTTTATCGTTATCTATAAATAAATTTATTTTCTGCGAAGTTTAACTGTATTTGCAGCCTTTTGTAGCTGCTTGTTGCTCTCGACAATTCTACTGAAATGTTTGTGTTAAAAACATACTAAGTGGAGAGCGCATGCATTTGGGTTGTTGAAGGTCACGTACGGAGGAGCAGTGGATGATATTAAGGAATGGCTTCGAAACAACACGAAATTCAAGCTAATCTTCTCTGACGACACTGAGGAAATACTGTACTTTGAAGTGGCCATGTCTAGCAGCAGTTCCCAGCAGTTCTACATTACGTTTCCAGCCTTGGACTATGGAAATTTGGTAAGATCAAAGATCATTTTGTCATTTTGATTCTAATTGCATTATTGGAACATTCAAACTTGCAGTTAATTATACAACTACAGCTGAAATTTGATAATGCTCTCGTTACAAAGCTCAGAAGTGCACATTGAAGTTCGGCGGCCATTAAAACTATCTATAGGTAGACTCAAAAAGGAAAGATTTCAGTTTAGAGTGAAAGATAATCTCGTTAGGGGAGTTACGAACATAAGTAGGCAGAGAGTTCCAGATGAAAGGACCTGCACATGTGAAAGAACGTCGGCCAAAAACAAGATGTGTACCAGGAGCTGCATACTTTCCAGCGGATGCTGATCGAAAAGACCTTTAACAGAGTGACAAGGTGTGATCATAGAAGATAAGTAGGATGGCAGGTGATCAGTGCATGCTTTGTACATGACGAGTGCCAGCTTGAAGCGAATGGGCTCACATAATTGAGGCATGTGGGTAAATCTTGTAAGTAATTTGGAAGACCAGAACAATGTAATTAGTGCCATTGTCATATAAAAATGAAAGATCAGGGAAACCTGGAGAAGTTTAAATGATCATCATTAGAAAAGCAACAGTAGGTAAAATATGTAAGTGGGAAAATTACTGGAAACAAAAGCGGCTATTATTTCACTAAAAACAGTACTGCAGGGTTTGCATCTGACGTTTGATCAGTCAGCATTATTCATTTCACTTCAGTGCCAACTGTTTGCAGCTTTGTGGAATTCCACGAAGTTCTATCAGATATAAGTTCTCAGAATTTAGTTTAATTAATTTAGTTTAGTTTAGTTTAATCTCAGTTTTATGTCACTGTGCAAAAGTGTACGTGTCTATGGGAACCTGTTACTGATTACATGCTTTCGATATTCCACCTACATCATCATTCCAATAAATTTATCTCACTGGTGGTCTTGGTCTTGTTGTTTACAAGTACGATGTTAAGGGCTGGGTGTTTATGACTATTATGCTTATAGGTTTGGAATGTTTTCGTGTTGTTAGGAAATCGCAACAAAAGGCGATTGTGATGATTTTCTCAAAGAGGCGAAGAAACTCTGTTTGACAAAGCCCAATCTGTCAGTCGAGGAGTTGCTCAGTTGTGTTGGATCCTCAGAGTTATCGTCAGGGTTTCCGGTACGTTACCCAGGTTGCTGGGACCAAGTTATAGCACAACTCAGCATAAATAGCTAACTATATATTAATGACAACACTTAACTTCTGAATCTTTTTCAACAGGCTCTGTGACTTCTCAGACAGTTTTCCACGTTATGTGAGCCCATCGTAGAATTCGTAGACTTACAGCAAATTGTTTCAAAATGTCTGTTTGCGTTGATCTGTCTTCATGGTGTAGGCTATTCGGTAATATACGCGGAAGGGGAGGGGTCATGGGATGTAGCAATAGTCTTAAACTAAGACAGGAGGTTTCCACAAGCGAGTCAAGATGTGTTTTGATTTGCGATTACGCATGTAATTTATGTACCTATTATATTTAGGCTGTCTAAGCATGTGCACTCTCTGCACAGACACTTCCATTTTACTTTGAGTTGCATAATTAATTAAACGATATAATTTCATTAGATATCTGCTCCGTCCTGCTGCTTGTTTTCAATAATCTTTGTGATTATTAATATTCCACAACAGCTACAGTGAGAACTTATGTCTACATATTATGTTTACAGAAAGAGGACTATGACGTCGTCTTCCACTTCCCCAAGCCCGACGGAACTTATACAACGATAAGCGGCAGGAAAAGCCTTGTGGCCGCCAAGAGCTGCGTCTTCGATAGAATGTTCTCTATAGGTTTACAAGAATGTCAAGGACCGATAGCGCAAGTCTACATCGACGACATCGACGAAAATACATTCCAGGACTTCCTAAGGTAAATTAGAACTGCATGATCTAGTAGGCTATACAAATTCAGGTCATATTGGATTTCTGAAAATTTCTTAAGCATGCAATTGTTTTGGGGCCATTCATATTTATTACCTACGCAAGGAGAGGTGATTAGATTTAGGCGAGTTTGCATACTGGTGCATATTGCAAAGGGAGTGTGTCTTGACTAAATTTGTACATACACAAGATAAATGTCTAATTACGAATTAACGACGTCCACATTGGCCTATTTATGGCTCTGTATTATCCTAAAGTCGGCTCAAGGCAGTTTACTGCATTATATAAAAGCCATACATGTGCAGTAAGTCTGTGGGAAAGATGTAGCATATATGGTAAAATAAATGTCTTGGGAATGACATTAGCTAGCCTATTATAGTTAACTTTTGTAATGTGTGTTATAGATGCTTAGTCGTAAACACTCAAGAATGAGTGTGGTTTACGAAATGTATGATGTGCTACAGAGGTGGCGGGGAGCATTAAAATGAAATTTTTACGTACGTAATTTATGGATGGCCTCCTATTAACATTTGACATCATGTGCGCGCTACACGTTTATAGTATCCAGATGATTTCAATTTTATTGTACCATCTATACCTTGTTTTCTGAATTGCCTGGTTCCAACTACTGTTGGCTGTCAATTTTTTTCCATAATTCCTCTATTGTATTTTATCGTGTAATTTGTAGGCCTATTATATTCAATCATTTATAAAGCGCCTCTATTGGAGTGAACCGTTCAGAGGCACTCCCAGTGCGAGAAGAAGAGGTTTTGAGAAGAGGCAAAACAGATGACAGACTGCCAGAGATGTAAGCTTGTTAGATATTTCTCTATGACCATCTGAACACTTTCGCAATTATTTTGTGTTTGCAGTTACGCTGAGCAGGACATTCTTCCGGTCGACCCTTATGCAGCGGCACATCTGGTCTACGTAGCCGAAAAGTATATGGTGCCAAATTTAGCCAACAAGTGCCTCGATGTTCTCCTCGCAAAGCTGTCGACGGAAAACGTCATCCGCTTCATGGAGCTCAGCTTTGAAATAGTCTCAGATGATATGAGAACTAGGTGTCTGGACTATATTTCAGCGCACGCAGAAGAAGTCTTAACTGGGCCAGATGTCATCTTCACGAATAGGCATGTTATACAGTCGATTATTGAGTTAGAGTCTTTGCCCGTACGGGACATTGTGCTGTACAACATGGCCGTAGACTGGGCCAAATATGTAGTTGACCATGACAATACAGACGAAGAACCATCTGACGAAGACATTCGCTTTGTCCTTGGTGACATGATCTATTTGCTTCATTTGCCAGCATTGTCTGTTGAAGAATTTGCCCAAGTCTGTGAAAGTGGGATCTTGAGCGATAGTGAAAAACTTATGATCTATAAATATATAATTACAAGAGCAGTCGACCAGGACCTTAAGTGGCCAATCAAACCTCGGGTCTCGGTAGAGTTTTGTCTAGAACGGACGGGAGTCTCAGTCCCCTGTGCATATACCCCTCGATCAGTTGATGCCCTGAACTTTGTTGCTGAATCCGACATTACGTTAACTGGAGTAGGTCTTTACCCTGGATGTAGCATAATTGGTTATTTTGTTCGGGTCGAAATCCGACACTTGGAACATTTGCTGTTCTGTAAAACGGATACAGTCCCATTTTCTGGAAATTCAACCCCATACAGAATTGGTCTTGATGAACCTGTAAGCATCTCAGCTGGAAAATTGTATACCATAAAGGCAACAGCATACAACACAATAGGCTACAGCGCTGCACACTGTATTGATAGATGCACACAGGGAAAAGTCATCATCAGTTTTTACAAGTACGACAGGTCACTTTCTACCAATCCTACCAAAGGACAGATACCGCAGCTCTTTTTTCGGCTTAACTAACTTTGCAAAGTGAGAATTTTATGACAGTGGGGCCGTATTATCGTATTATTTCATGATTATTATTAATTGCTACAGATTTGCCATCTGTCAGGAGCAGAGATGTATTAATGCAATTTATTCAAATTAATATTTTGACTGTTTTTAGTTTGATTTTGCTGGTTTTAAAGAGCTTTAATTTTTTGCAAAACTATTCGTGTTGTTGACTGGTTGACTGGTTCGTGTTGTTGACTGGCATTTGATAACCTGAAATGTGCAGATATTACTGTTTAAAAAAATATTAAAAAATCGTTCCCTTGATTTTCTCATTCCTAACCAACTTACTAGCTTTTACTAAAGATGACATTTTAAATACTTTTTATATTAAGTGTTGCATCTCTTATGTACCCATGTGCTGTGTGTCACTTGGCTTTGTTATTAAACGAATACATAAAAATTATATAATTTTCAATTGCCACTTGCGGTGAACTGTTTTGTTTTAAGCAAATAAAGTGGTGAATTTCTGCTATTGTTTAGAATATAGATCTACATTAGCTATTATAACAAACCCATTACTTAGATTTACAGGTGCCCTTTCAAATTTCCTGCTCAGAAATGAAATTGTTTAATTGCTTATTTGATTGTAATTGCAAATACGAATGAATATAAATAAAATTATAGATGTTTTCGATTGCTGTGTGTATCTGATTCAACAAGTTGGTTTTTGAAAAGAAGATTTTCTGTACAATGAGTAAAACAATTTGGAAGAAAATGTTTTCAGTGTGTTGGTGAGGGGGCATAGATGAATGGCAACACTCTGGCATGAAAAACGGATGATAGTATGCACCTGGGATTGATTCCCTCTAGGGCCCAATGGACCATACTTATATTACGTACGCAAAAATCGTCTGTCTCTCTTTCGGGAAGACGGTGATGATATTATTGACACGAGGCTTTAAGGCGTCTCATTGGATTACTGTCCTAAGTAGGTCATTTGCATAGCCTTGTTTCATTTAAGCAGCTGCTGAGGTCATGATCGGACACTATTCAAGCGACAGTTGTCCTGTACTATTATAAGCTTCGAGCAGCGGTGAGCAGACTCTGGGTGTCGTCAAGACTAGGCCCTATAGGCCTACTGCAGTTCAGAAGAGTTCGTGTAAGGTCATGAGACGAATGAGAGGTCACCTGCTGGAGTTCGAATACCAGGTTTAGCAGGTGGCGACTGATAAATAATCAGGATTTTCATGAAATTGAGTAGATCTATTGCTTCGTGGCTTACGGAAATCGCATTAGGCTTGGATAATGGTAACTTTCCAGCTTCATATATATATATATATTATATATATATATATATATATATAGAGAGAGAGAGAGAGAGAGAGAGAGGCCTAACTATGTAGGCCAATTAGGCATAGGTCTATTTAGCAAGTTTGAACGTTACAGACATTAAGCTCTTTTAGGCTTTTACCTCATAGTAGGCTTAGCCTATATATGCAAAAGGCATAGGCCCTACAGCATTTTTAAGATGGCACTATAGGGGCCTAGTTTTTGACTAACGAATAGGTCCATCTATTCTGATAAAGATGGCAGTCATGTACGCATGGGCGGAGACCTAGGAAGGACGGGGGACGGTCACCCCAATGGAGGTGTTGGGGGGACGGCCCATGCATTTGTCCCCCCCCCCCAATCGTTGAGCGTCACGACTAAAAAGTCATCAACTTTTTCTGGCGGCGAAAATAGAAAATTTCGCCGAGATTTCGTCGGATGACTAAAAAAACAGAAAAAGGACAAATTTTTTGGCGGCGAAAATAGAAAATTTCGTCGAGATTTCGCCGGATGACTAAAAAAGGAAAAGGTCGTCATAAATTTTTGCCGGCAAAAGATGGAAATTTTCAGCGACACTCAGAGCCATTCGTCTGTCAAAAAATCTCGCGTTTTTCCGTACCCCCCCCCCCCCCAAGTCTCCGCCCATGTATGTACGTAGGCCTTCTAGGCGCAAGTCCGATTGTACCGTCGCACGGGCGCCTGCTGCAGCCCACCCAGTTCTATGCTTAGATTCGTAAATCTATCCGGATGGCATTCTCTAACACATGGAATGATTACCAAGGAGCTTGTCAACTGCATTAATCCTTTACCGGTTAATTTTTAAATTTTAAGCCCGTTTTCAGCGGATATTCTCGGGGCAAACGGGTAAAAGATTAACATCCGTTCTGTTTAAGAACGATTATAATGTTACAGGATTAACACTCTCCTTCAGAGATGCAACAGCCTACGTAAACTGCGGGGGCGCCACCATAGGGGGCGGAAGGTCAGTACAAAGCTCATTTAGACATGTTTCTATATCAATCAATCAATTAACGAATCCACCCCGGTAGTGGGTCTGATGATAGACTACAAGCACGCAGTTTTCAAAATTCAAAATTTCAAACGCATGTTGACAAATAGGTAAACCCAAAGGTAAACAGGGTTTCCCTATAAATTTACATAAGTTATTAATCAATAATTATTATAGGTCTACATTGATAGGCGGCATAGGCCTACATTTGAAGTGGCTTAACGACCGTTAAACTATACTTGGCTCCAACTGCATGTACGTGTACCATAAATCCATCATAGACCGTGTTGACTGGACGCAGACGTCCATTATTTTATTATTCAATTATTTGAACTCCGTCAATGCTTGCACTCTGCCAGTGCCAGTCCCAAGTCGCGATAAATGAGGAGGGCGACACTAATCATATCTGATTGTCAGTGTCGTTAAACATGTAGGCCTAAGAATCGAGTAGGCCTATTCAATTATGTGGAATTTTTTTGTGGGTCTATTTTCCAGCTGTTGCTGGGCATTAAAGGTTACGATTTTATTTTATTTATTAAATCTGTAAGAGCAGAAGTTTAGTAGGCCTATAATTATGATGTTTAGTTAGGCCCTAGAAATCCACCATCTTATATTATAGCTTGATTAGGCCTACAAAGTCAGTTAATTCAAAGACTAAATTGTATTACTTAGTCAGGCTGAACCAGCATTCGGCCACATGCTGAACTGAATTTGTTCGATCACAGACTGAGAAGTCCCTTTGAACTTCTGATGATGTCATCGGCCTGATTGTTGATGACATAGTTGTAAACTGGTTCGCTTTCCGTTTTCGCAAAGACCTCAAACGAATACGATCCAGTTTCCAGTCTAGAAAGATCGACATGGAACTTGATCTTTTTCGAGGAAGCGGAGTCCTTCATCGTGACCCTATCCGCCAGGTCCTCTCTGGAATCAGGTCTACGACGAAGACGACCGGAGATCCTCACATACTGCGTCAGTCCGAATACGATGCACAGAGTCCCTGAGGTCCTCACTTCGATGGTGGGATTGGGATGAGAGATCGCTTTCAGACCCATGGCTTCGAATGCCTTCGTTGGTCCCCAACACTTCTTGTGCACACCAGGAGTACTTCCATGTAACTGTCCTGGATGCGATGGAGCAGGATCGCTGCTTTTTGAGTCACCGAGCTGATTCAGGTACTCGGGTCCTTGGCCGGGCTTTGGGGACTGATTATGATACACTGGGAGTTCCTGACCGTTACGGAGGAACGCCTCGGACTCCACGGCTAGTCCACGAACGCCTTTAACACGACTGCAGTTCAGGAGGTACTTGCAGGCGTGCTGAAGGGACCCACCGTCATGACGCACGAACACATCCAGTCCGTACTGCCCGGGTTCAGCGAAGGACACCCGGACCCGGACGATCGCTTCCGCCGGGCGCATGACGGTGACCTGGTGGTCAAGGACGCCGGGGTCAACTCCGTTGGCCTGCAGACGACAGTGGACCTGGAAGCGGACGGAGCACCGGAAGTGGATATCCACCTCGTCGGCGTCGACGTGGATGACGCCGTGTGGGTGCGTCAGAGGTTCGATGCCCAGGTTCCGCGCGGCCTTCGTCGGACCCCACTCACCGGAAACGCATTCCGGAAGTGGTTGCATGCGAGCGGAAGTCAGCTGGCGGCAGACGATCCGGAACTTGCAGCTGCACTTCAGTCGGAATGAGGGAGCAACGGCGGATGAGGTGGAAGAGGTGGAGGATGATGTGTTTGAAATGCCAACTCCAGCTGCGCTATCGTTGTAGCCGTTCCTACCACCTTGCATCCGCGTGGTAAAGATTTCCAGGTGGTAAGATCCGACGGCGGGAACGCGGACGCTGAAGTAGGCGCTGAGTCCGTCGACCGCGTGGAAGACGTATCGCTCCAGTCTGTCTCCGTTGTATTCAAGGTCACTTCCACCGGAACTGGAGTCGACCAGTCTGTAGGAAAATAACAACCGACCATTCATTACATTACAATATAATATAATGTATTGCAGTATAATACAAAACAGTGCAATGCAGTGCAATACAATATAATGCAATATAATGCAATACGATGCAATATAATACAATACAATACAATGCAATACAATGCAATAAAATGCATCACAATGCAAAACAGTAAACTAAGATGTAATACAAGCAATACAATGCATTATAATGCAATGCAATACGATGCAATACAATGCAATACAATTTGGTGCAATACAAGGCAACACAATCTAGTACAGTACGTTGCAATACAATACAATATAATGCAATCCAATGCCACGTGATGTAATTCAATGCAATACAACGCTATGGCTTTGAGCTGATTTCAGTACAGTGTGAATCATTCATTCAAAAGTTTCAATTACAAGGATACAATTACAAGGTTGCAGCTATTATGGTAGGCTACAATTGCAAATTTGCAATTGCAACATTGTTACAATTACAATGCTACAATTACAAAGTTGCAATCACAATGTTGAGATAACATTGTTTCAATCACAATGTTGAGATCACATTGTTACAATCACAATGTTGAGAACACATTGGTTCGAACGTACGGTACCTCAGCTGGTAATGGAAAACGAGTTCCTTTGAGTGTTCCTCCGGAACATCGATGCGAACTTCCGTTCCACCACCTGGATCGGCGATGAGGACAGCCTTCGGCAATCCCTGGAACTCCAATCCACAGTGGAAGAACACGGAACGGACGAACGGCGTGTCCTCGAACTCTTCCAGGTTGATCGGTCTGTCCAACAGCTGCCACTCCTTGTCGGACGCCCAGAATTCCTGGACGAACTCGTCTGGATCGGTGAGGAAGTAATGGTCGTCGTACTCGTAGTGGATCTTGTCCTGACGGGACTTGACCTTCGTGTCCTTGTTCATCACCAGGTGTCTGTGTAATTCAACCGAAAACCAGGGATAAAAGAGGGGAAATTAAGACATCGACTGTTGCTACCTAACCAGTTTCGAAGTCCTTGGTTGAACGTTATCTATAAGGAGGGTTTGTAAGTCACCAGAAGCTGGAGGTTATAGTAGACATGGCTAAATAGGAAATTGGACATCAGCCTTGAGTCCGTCTCGAATGACATTCCCATGGGGTCTACTCATGTTAAGGCATGCATCACTTTTTGTAGGCCTATGCTTGTCTATCTTTCTCTTTCTCTACCTGTATCTTTCTTACTCTCCCCGTTTCTTTGTCTCACTTACTCACTCACTCACTCACTCACTCACTCACTCACTCACTCACTCTCTCTCTCTCTCTCTCTCTCTCTCTCTCTCTCTCTCTCTCTCTCTCTCTCTCTCTCTCTCTCTCTCTCTGTATATCTGTTTCTGTTTGTTTCTGACTGTTCCTTTTTTAAAACTCTTTCTGTCTCTGTCTGTCTGTCTCTGTCTGTCTCTCTTTGTCTCTGTTTGTGTGTTTGTTTGTGTGTGTCTGTCTGTCTGACTGTCTGTCTCTGTCACTGTATCCCTCTCTAGACAGAGGCTAACGATTAGCCATCAGCACTCCGCTCATTACTTGAAAATAGCCCCGAGATAATAAAGCAGCAAGCCTTTTTCTTGCAGTCTGCATTTCTCAGTTTCTATAGCGCCTTCCGCGTACAAAAGCAAGCAAAAAGTTACTCAGTTGAGAATTGCTCAAACCTGGCTCCCCAGTTGCATTGGACAGGCCACCAATCCCCGTGGATAAGAACAGCATTCCATGTGTTGAGAAACGATCCACTCTCGATTCTCATTCCAGGCTCATAACCGACGCTCTTCGAGTGACCTTGAACTTCGACGCTCGCCAGACCAGCGTAGCTATAGGATATTAATATAAAAAGTAATAATAATTTGTTTATTAAATTCAAACTGAAAGACTGCAGCATGATTGTATGAAACAGTAAACGCTTAGGAACACGCGTGGTACCGGTAATAGTTTAGGCAAAAATTCGTTCAACTGGCATTCTGTCCAAGATACGATTTTAAAGAAATAGGATAAGTGCATAAAATCATACGTATGCAGTGAGGCGCGGTGGTGTAGTGGTGAATTTTGAAGCCGGAAGGTTCGAGGTTCGAATCCACCTCAAGTCGCCGCGTAGGGACTTTGGGCAGGTCCTCCACTCGCAATTGCTCAGCGCCTCGGCGTGAAACTCCGATGCAGTGTCCGCTCCGCAGTCGGGAGCACCTCTGAGTAGAGAGCGTGAAGGGGCGCTATAGAAATAACAAGTGCATATACAAATTGCTGCTCAATTTACCATCGCCCCCAACCTCTATGGAGTTGAAGGAAGGCTGCTAGCGGTTGTCGATTATCGAACCTGTGTCATTCTGCTCTTCCTGCTTATGTATGAACATTCGACTTTCACCCCCACTGCACACGTTTGATTTTATACACTTTATCCTATTCCTTTAAAATTGTATACTGGACAGAATGCCAGAGCATTCATCGATCCATAAATCCATCCATCAGTCCACCCATCCATTCATCCATCAATTCATCCATCCATCCATTCATCCATCCATTCATCCATATAATTATGCACTAATTCATTCATTCATATCATAATGCAGCAATACATCCATCCATCCATATATGCACTCATCCATCCAGTCATCCTTTTATTCTCCCATATCATCTATCTAATGTATCCATCCACCCGTCAATCCAGAAATCCAGCCATCATCAACCAACCCAGTGGCGCTCACCCATTCATCCATCCACCCATTCATCCATCCACCCATTCATCCATCCACGCATTCATCTATCCACCCATTCATCCATCCACCCATTCATCTATTCACGAATTCATCTATCCACCCATTCATCCATCCACCCATTCATCTATCCACGCATTCATCTATCCACTTGTCGTTCAATCCATCCATCCCTCAAACCCTCCCATTCATCCATCCTTCTATCCATGCATCCATCCATCCTTCAGTTGATCCGTACCTGCATAGTCGCAGGAAGAGGGTGTGGTAGGTTTCCGTTCCATATTTAATTCCTCTCAGGATGCCAAGCGGTGTGTCTTGCTCAAGCGTTTCGTCAAATTCCATCACATTCAGGTTCTTTACCGTAATCCATCGAAATATAGCCCTACAGCCAGCAACGTTACACGCAGGACTTACATTAATAGGCCTATAGGCTAATATATTGAAATCAAAAAGTTACATGGCGCCGTTTCAAAATTAACTCTAAGTCAGACCGCTTAAAGGTCAACAGACTTGAACAAAAAGTTCGATCAACGGTTAATAAGCTTGCGCCAAATTTTATATTCTTAGTTGTAGGCCTAATAATGTTTTCTGTCATCCTGAAACCTAAATTCGAAAAGCTTGAAAATAAACTACAAAAGTGAGGTTGACGCATGGGAGGAGACCTAGGGGGGGTCAGAGGGACGGTCCTCCAATGGAGGTGTTGGGGGACGGCCCATGCATTTGTCCGCCTCCCATCGTTGAGCGTCGCGACTGAAAAAAGGTCATCAACTTTTTGGCGGCGAAAAAAGAAAATTTCGTCGTGATTTCGTCGGATGACTAAAAAAAGGTCGTCAGAAATTTTGGTAGGTAAAAGGTGGAAATTTTTCGGCGACACTCAGAGCCGTTTGTCCTAAAAAATCTCGCGTCTTTCCGTCCCCCCCCAGTCTCCGCCCAGGTCTCCGCCCATGGGTTGGCGTCTATATACCAATGGTGGGGTTTGGAAAACAATCTCCATTGAACTTCATTTGTGGGGCGGCGGCTAAGGTAGGCCTACGTTTTAGACATAGACTGGGTTATTGTTGATTTCCGATACTAAAAGTCGGCTATATTAGGGGAGGGGTTGCTCTCCCATTCCAGGTGGGGGGAAGACGACAATGCACATTTTGGTACCGTACTATACAACCAATGAAAATCTGTCTCATGCTGTAAGTAATAGCTGTATAGTGTATACCGTACCAGCTTTAACTGTTTCAAGTACCACGGAATAATTGATGAAGTCGTGAACTTGGATTACCTGATATGGAAAGAGAAGACAGATTTCTGACGTGGATGGGGAAATGTTCCGTGATATATACGCCCGATTCTTGGATCGAAGAGGATTAGAAACAATTAAGACAGCACTGCTGCAACTGAAGCTGGGATATGATGAATTGAAATACTAGCTCCAACGTCACGAAACTGCCGAAACAGCCACTAAGTATAATTAAATACGCCAGAAATAGCTACGGTCTAGGCCTAAACCTAGGCCTAACTTAAAGGTGCTACGTAACTAATTAACACGAGTCCGACGCTAATTAGATCAGGTTTAATAGACCCTATAGCACCTGCGGCCTCTCTTGAGGAGGCAGGATAGGAATTCAGTGCTAATTAGATTAATAATTGCATTACTAATTACACTGCTAACTGTATAACCAATTAGATTACTGATTACAGTAGGCCTATGTACTATACCTGGCCTTATCCAAGTCGTTTTGGCATAGACGTGTCAGTTCTTTAACTAGATCGGTGAATGACGATTGCTCCGTTTCTGCGACCTGATCAAAACCAATCAAACAGGTTCTTCATCGGCCTCACATGCAACCTACGTGTGATGTAGCTTCGTGAATATATCGATGAGACGAGATTCTATGCACAGGCGCACGCACATATTTTTGTCACGTATACATGTAAGCATTTTGGCAATAGACTAGGCTTACATGTACCTCTGAAAAATGAAAAGCAGGAAATTAAAAACATGGGTAGAGATTTCTACGTGCAGATTTCTCAGATTCACTTTTCGTATCAATCATTCATTCATTCGTTCATTCATTCATTCATTCATTCATT
>OX457043.1:45323752-45326252 GCA_949752735.1 Lumbricus terrestris
TGTTATACATGTAGATAGGCCTACAGATAAATTAGGCCCACCTAATCTGACGGCTGAAGTAAGTTAATTCGACAATAATAGGTCTGCATGCATCCGATTATATGAACATGTCTAAATTTTCATTCTCGCAGACAAGAGTTATTATCTCGGAGTTCATTTATTGGATTCACTCAATTTCAACGAATCAACTACAACCGTCGTTTTACCGAACGAATCACAAACATTAATGATACAATCCTGGCTTATAATTATTGAAAAATAATAGACCGGCAGATGTGAACAGACATTATTATGTGTACACTCATCATCCGCGCTGCTCAATGTATGGTGGACTGTATACAAAGCGCATATTCATCTGCGCATGCGCGGTGACATTAAACAAAAACGAGGTCAGTTTAAACGGGGGTGGAGAGGGGGATTTTGATCGAAAAATCGTATGAAGATGTAGGACTATGTATTCAAACCGATCAATAAGACTAATGCCCTAAATTCGATCAAGTGGTATAATAATTTGTTTAATGACTTCGACGAATACTATAGACTCGCCCCATGTGCTCATCCATCCATCCATTAATTTATCCATCCATCCATCCATCCATCCATCCATTAATTTATTCATCCATCCATTCATCCATCCATTAATTTATCCATGCATCCATCCATCCATTAATTTATCCATCCATCCATTTCAAATCAATTCATCTATTCATCCATCTATTTATCCATCCATCCATTAATACATCCACTCATACATCCACTCATACATCCATCCATCCTTCCTTTCTTTCATTATTCAGTTTATCCTTCAATGCACCATTCCATTCATTCATCCATCCACCCGTCCATCCATCCATTCATGCATACATTCCATCGATCCTTCTTCCATTCATCCATTCATCCATCTTTCCGTCCATGCATTCCATTCACCCAACCATGCATCATTCCATCCATTCATTCGTCCAAACTTCCATCTTTCCATCCATCCATCCATCCATCCATCCATCCATCCATCCATGCATTCATTCTTTCATCCATCCATCCAACCATCCATCAATCCATTCATCCATCCATCCATTCATCCATCCATCCATTCATTCATCCATCCATCCATCCATTCATTCAGTCAGTCAACCAGTATTTATTTGTCCGAACATTTCTCCATTCTTATTTAAATATTTACCTGTGTAGATATACCTTCAATCGGATGCTGACACAACGGTTGCTGCAACTAGAACAGATGCTGCCGCTGTTTGTGTCACGGTCTGATGCGCCAGATGCAGCCAGCCAAGCGTGGGACCCACATACACAGCCTCCAGGTGTATACGTTAGCGGCCTATCACGAACATCAGTAGCAGCAGCAGCAGCAGCAACTGAATCAGATGCTGAGCATCAGTCTCGATGATGCAGTGATGCGGAGTCAGTCTACTGAAGAGTTCAGTTCATCGTGATCTAACTATATCGATAGTGTCTAATGCTGCTTTCCAACGGGTTTGTTTAATGCTGCTTTCCATCGGACTTTTCTAATGCTGCATTCCGTTGGACTTTTCTAATACTGATTTCCATCGGTATTTTCTTAAAGTGCTTTCCATGGGTCCTTCTAATGCTGCTTTCCATCGGTATATCCTAATGCTGCTTTCCTTAGGTTCTTTCTAGTGCTGCTTTCCATCGGTCTTTTCTGATGCTGCTTTCCATTGGTCTTTTCTAATGCTGTTTTCCATCGGTCTTTTCTAATGCTGTTTTCCATCGGTTTTTTCTAATGCTCCCTTCCATCGGCCTTTTCTAATGCTGCTTTCCATCTGTCTTTTCTTAAATTGCTTTCCATGGGTCCTTCTAAGGCTGCTTTCCATCGGTATATCCTAATGCTGCTTTCCATTGGACTTTTCTAATGCTGATTTCCATCGGTATTTCCTAATGCTGCGTTGCATAGGCTAGGTCCTTTCTAATGCTGCTTTCCATCGGCCTTTCCTAATTCTGCTTTCCATCGGCCTTTCCTAATGCTGCTTTCCATTGGACTTTTCTAATACTGATTTCCATCGGCCTTTTCTAATGCTGTGCTTTACTTCGGTCTTTTCCAATACTGCTTTCCATTGGTCTTTTCAAATGCTGGTTTCCACCCGTCCTTTCCAATTCTGCTTTCCATCGGTCTTTTCTAATGCTGCGTTTTCCTTCGGTCTTTTCTAATAATGATTTCCTTGGGTCGTGTCTAATGCTGTTTTCCCTCGGTCTTGTCTAATGCTGCTTCCATCCGTCCTTTCTAATGCTGCTTTCCAGCGGTCCATCATTGGAGATGTTGAAATGCTTAAGATGGTAATACTATGCACAGTGTATAAATTACTACGAGAACATTGCTTGGAAGAAATAAGAATGAGTAAGAGAATCACATTAACTAGAGGCTAGAATGATTAGGATTTAGGACGGTTAGGTAGCGTTTGGAATGATTAAGAGGATCACATTAAGTAAGTTCGTAAGTCCAAAGTCCGAATCAGAATCTGGGTTTAAA